>OZ038494.1:6573203-6578203 GCA_964036315.1 Acanthosepion esculentum
TTACACCCTTACTCGTACACATAAACAGGTTAACCTATGATAGATGCCAATATGCACAACCATATACCTTCATAAAAAAAAAACAAACCCACATATATATACCCCTATATACACATATACATATCCAACAGTAGAAATAACTCTACATAACATACAAATATAGACATCCAAATACAGACACGTATGATACTTTGTAAGTACCCAGTACACATTCATATCGATAGGGCGACTATCATGCTAAAAAGGTAATAGTCTATTAAGTTTAATTTATCATTATCATAGAAAGTATATGATTTCTATACTAAGTTAAATTTAAAACGATGTTTACAGTTAACTGTTAGTTCATATCTTTGATTTAAAAGATCAGTCTTATTTTTAAATCTAATTATTTCAAGTTTTCTCGTTAAGGCATGATGGTATTCACTTCTCTTTCAGAAATGTTGGAGTATTCCTGAGCGAAATCCAGGGCCAAAGTGGTTCTTTCTAAGATGTTTGGGTTTGTGATACTCCAACATTTCTGAAAGAGAAGTGAATACCATCATGGAGTGCCGAAATTCGGTTCTAATCTACAAAGATGAACAGTGGACCAAAAAGTCCTGTAACGAAAAATTTGACATTTCAATGGGTTCTCTGGATTCTGCTGAAGCTTCTGATCTTGTTGGATTATTTCTTTTGTATAATTTAAGTGCATTTGATTGCCTAGATTCTGATAGTGTAGGATTATATAGGGACGATGGGTTATTAGTAGTTAAGAATTCCACTAAAATTAAAGTAGATCGTATTAGAAAAATGATACATAAGGTATTTAAGGATCTAGGTCTCAGAGTAATAGTTTCCACTAATGTTAAACAAGTAGACTTCCTAGATGTCACCCTAGACCTCACTAGCAACACATACCAACCATATGTAAAAATTAATTCCAATCAAATATACGTTCATCCAAATTCTAACCACCCCCCTGCAATCATCAAACACATACCCTATTCTATTGAATGTAGGATCAGTAACAACTCTTCAAACAGAGATATTTTTAATAAGCATAGAGACCTTTACAATTCTGCACTTAAAAATAGTGGATATAAAAATATTAATATTCAATATAAAAGCCCTATAAATAGCAACAATAATGGTAGAAAGAGATCTAGAAAAATCATATGGTATACTCCCCCTTTTAACATTATGGTTAAAACTAAATTGGGGCACCTGTTTCTAAACCTCATTAAAAAACATTTCCCCAAATCTGGAACCAACTCACTCAGTAAAATATTTAACTCTAATACTCTTAAGCTAAGCTATAGTTGTGCTGATAACCTAGAGAAAATAATTAAAAAACATAACAATAGTATATTCAGCAAGTATATGAATTCGAAGAGCCTGACAACCCACAAGGTTGCGCAAAGCAACATTAAGCAAAATGACACTAATAATAAATCATGTAACTGCAGGAATCCCAATAATTGTCCACTAAATAATAATTGTTTAACTAGCTCTGTAGTTTATCTCAGTACTATATCAACACTAGAAAATCCAAATATAAAGAAATTCTACATAGGTTGCACCATGAGACCATTCAAGGAATGCTGGCAGGGTCATCTGCAATCTTTTAATAATAGTAACTATAAATATATGACTTCATTATCCAAATACTTTTGGAGTCTAAAAGAGAAAAATAAAACACCTAAGGTTAAATGGAAATTAATTAGAAAGGCCCGGACATGTAACTCACTATATGCCCCGTGTTACCTATGCCTTAACAAGAAACTTGAAATAATTAGATTTAAAAATAAGACTGATCTTTTAAATCAAAGATATGAACTAACAGTTAACTGTAAACATCGTTTTAAATTTAACTTAGTATAGAAATCATATACTTTCTATGATAATGATAAATTAAACTTAATAGACTATTACCTTTTTAGCATGATAGTCGCCCTATCGATATGAATGTGTACTGGGTACTTACAAAGTATCATACGTGTCTGTATTTGGATGTCTATATTTGTATGTTATGTAGAGTTATTTCTACTGTTGGATATGTATATGTGTATATAGGGGTATATATATGTGTTTTTTTTTTTTATGAAGGTATATGGTTGTGCATATTGGCATCTATCATAGGTTAACCTGTTTATGTGTACGAGTAAGGGTGTAAATTCTGGTAAGTGTCTACCACTAAATGTGTAAGTATATGTTTGGGTATATAGAGATATATATGTGTATTTGTGTATGTGTAGATATGTGTATGCATATGCATATGTATGTATATGTATGTGTGAGTGTGCATATATGTGTGTATATGTAGTATGTATGTTTCTATGTGTGTGTATATGTTTATATATGCATATATATGTATATATATGTATGTTTAAATATGTATATGTATGTGTATATGTGTATGTATATGGGTGTACTTTTATATGTATGTGTGGGTATTTATATGTGTGCGCTCGACTGTTTGTGTACTGTATATCTGGATGTGTCGATATGGGTATTTATATATGATTAGATATTTATGTATATATGTTTGTGTGTCATTGTATGTGTATTTGTATGTATGCTTTAGTGTCTTGGAGTGTATCATAGATACAAACTAAAATCTACTTTTGTTGATAAGGAACCTTTAATTGCTTACAGATTGTTGTTCTTTTCTTAAATTATGATAAACTTTTAATATATTTTATCATAATGTTGTTGGAATATTATTAGAATATAAGTTGGTCTATGTATGCTTATTTCTTTTTCCTTTTTTATGCATGTGTCTACATGTTTATGTATATATGTATATGTGTTTGTATATGTATGTATGTATGCGTATATATATATATATATATATATATATATATACGTATATATATTTGTGAATATGTATGTTTGTATGTGTGTATGTATGTATGTATATGTATGTATGTAGATATATATGTGTGTATATATATGTATGTATGTGTGTATATCTATGTGTAGTTGCATATGTATGTGTGTATATATATGTACTAGCGGATGTGTATATGCATTTTTATATTCATATCGTTTTAATTTACGTTTGTTTAATTTTTCATGTATACACTTGTATTTGTAAATGTCTATGTATATATTTAGTTTATATGCATATATGTATACGTGCTTATGTATGTACATCTAGATATGTATGTATGTATGTGTGTGCTTGTATATAGTTGCATCTTTATATATATTTCTTCACTTGTTTATTTACTTTTCTGCGTCGACGTATGGGTCAATATATTTATATGTGCTTATCTATGTGTATGTTTATGTGCGTAGGTCTGTATATGCATACCTATTATGCATATATGTGTGTATGCGGGTGCATGTATTGATTTATATGCGGATGTGTGAGTGTACAATTATATGTGGAGGTGGTTATTTACTTTTGTCTGTAATGTGTCGAAAACTATATGTTTTTAAAAATGTATGTATATATATATATATATATATATATATATATATATATATATATATATATATATTTATATTTGTTTAAATTTTATCTATGTATATTTGACCGGTTTAGCTATATTTCAAGTTAAAATTCGTTTAATAACATATTAAGCCACGAATAGCTTCGACATCTGACCGTCTAGATCATATTGAATGTAGATGTATGTGCCTGTGTGTATCGATGTGTATGTGTAAGTAAAGTGCATTTGCCTATGTGTGGTTTGATTTTTTGTATGTGTGTGTATATATATCTAAATACGTCTGAGCGCTTAACATGCGTGTGTTCGAATGATTTCGCATGAGAGGCGACTAACATGTTGAAATGAAACTAAAGTGTATACATTTCTGTCTGGGATTCTGAACATCCCTTTCAACATAATTTCAATGAAAATACAAATTAAATAGCATATATATCTTTTATTTTTATTTTTATATTTTTTCTCCTTGGTAATTCTACAATTTAAAACTTAATAGAGATTTGATTTAGATTTCTAAATAGGTAATTTTAATTTTTTACTTTTAATTTTAATTTCAAATTTTATAAATCTTTTAATATCTATGATAACCTTGCTTAGTTGTCAAATTTTTCGAATCACCCTATACTTGTATCTTGATTGGCTACTCTAGCTTATATAACAGCGTTTACTCCTAGCTAAGGATCGTTGATTAATTTGAAACTTTTAAAACCATTTATTCTATATTCTATATCATCACTTGACAAGACACAAGAAGTGTTGAACAAAATGGCTACTTTTGTCGTGATTTTATAACATATTTATGTTGTAATATTTAAATAAATAATTATATCTGCTCTACTCTGTATTGAGCACTCTTTAAAGAATATTAATTGTTGGTTATTGGATTTCACTCTGTATATACCAATCCTAAACTTGGGTATATATATATATATATATATATATATATATATATATATATACACACACACATACAGAGTTCGGCAAAGAAATATATACACACTTCAGGAAAAACTTGTATAGATATTGTAATATTAAATTTATTCAGACATCACAATATTAACACAAATTACGTTTGGACTCAACAATCAGAAAAGATTTTAAAAATTGTGGTCTTTAGCTAGCAGACATTTATTAGTATGGCGAACTACTGCTTGAGCAATACTGGCCAAATTCTCCAGTGGTATTGCTGCACATGCATTTTCAATTTCTTGTCTAAGGGCCGACAATATAGTTGGTTTTCTGTGATGCAAAACATCCTTTAGGGTCCCCCATAGGTAAAAGTCTTCAAGTGTTAAATGATGAAAATATCATACTACAGTAAAAAGTGTTATCACAATTTGATAAAATTACAAATATATATATTACATATATATATATATATATATATATATATATATATATATATAGTCCGTCCCCAAAAATGTATACTTCTTCAAGAAATGAATACTTTTCTTGAAGAAGTATACATTTTTGGGGACGGACTATATATATATATATATATATATATATAATATTTCACATTGTCTATAAATAACAGTTTATATACATTGGATTTATTGGAAGTTA
>OZ038494.1:6585703-6663203 GCA_964036315.1 Acanthosepion esculentum
GTGTGGCTAGACGTCCGGTTGCCTCTAGCTAGGATCGAAACCCGACTGAATTGGCGTCAGTCAGAACTTCTACCACTAGAGAGAGAGAGAGAGAGAAAGAAATATATATATATATATATAGAGAGAGAGAGAGAGAGAGAAATATATATATATATATATATATATACATAGAGGAGAGAGAGAGAGAGATGGATGGATTTCAGTGTTTACTAAAGAATCTACAGTTTTGTGTCTTACAGTCTGGAAGGGCTTCAAAGCATTTCAGAATCAAGGGCAGGGCTTTTAAAATTTTGGTATTTTTTAATAAAAGACCTACAAGGTTTATATAGCTAAGATCCTCACCAAGTCTAAATACAAAACTAGTGACATACCGAATAGTCAGATCCATGTTTATAGTACTCATATTTTTTAGTGTGATCATTGTACTTAAAGCCTCTAAATTCTTGATAAACATTATTAAAAAAAAAAACAGCTAAAGAGGATATCCTTGACGTGAGACAGGATTTTGAATGTCTTTAATAATTAATATATACATCCTGTTTGGGAAGTTTCTCATCTGCATACTGTCACATTGAAGTCATTATAACGCCAAAATATCAAATGCGGAAATGTCAATTTAATATCATTAACCATACCTCATCATAAACTTTTGATCTTGAAAATAGGCAGTTAATAAGAGGAAAGACATTACATGTTGATTATGAGTTCAACTCCTAGGCTAGGTAGTAAGGAGTCACTAAAAGAAAAAATGACATCATCAGATGTAATTAATTAGGAAGACTTAACTGATGTAAAATATGCATTAATATGAACAAAGGAATGATGGCAATATTTAATCTTCATACCCACAAAAAACTGTGTCAAAAGGACAGTTTTTCCCTTGACGCCGCTTTTATTTTAACTACCTTCACTCCCTTGGCAATGTTTGTTTTAAAAAGCGACCATTAGAATTTTAACCTAAACATATGTGAGTGAATTTATACATTTTCATTGTTCTTTGAGAATTTACAACAAAAATATTAAACGCTATTTATTTATTCGATTGTTTACAAGAATAATTTTATATTTATAACATTCTAAAAATGCAAACCAATGAATTCAATGCCAAGTTTATCATTAATCAATTTATAATAAAATAAATATTTTTTTAATTCATTAATATTCTCATAAAATTATGAATAAAAAACTTGTTTTCATAGTTATTTATGAAATTGTAAATAATAAATATTTGTAGCTGATTTGCATATTTTGATAATTTTGTAATTTTTTTTAATTATTAAATAAAAAAAATTCTTTTCATATTTATTTCTTTATAAAATGGTAAATATATTTTTATAAAAGGTAAATAATAGCTATCGCATTGTACTTGGTTCACATATTTTAAAAATCTTGTAAAATTTGTAAATAAACATTGCCAATAGTGGATGTAGTGTAAGATTCAAGACTGACTCAAGGCACTGGCAACTCGGGCAGTCACCCAGAATACCATCAAGGCTGAGAGTGCCATCATGTGTTTGGGATTTTCCAAACAAAAACAAAAAAATGTGAAAATAATAAATAAAATGAAATAAAAAACAAAATATCAAATGTAATTCTCGACAGAGCTCTTAATTCTTTATTGGAGAGATTTGAATAGTTACAAAGTTTCAATAATACATAGGATTTTTAAATGACGTAAAAGATTTGCCAGATAAAAATAAACTCAAAATATACTCAAAACCTTGACATGCTAAGTTAAGGTAGCAAGAAAACAGGGATATTAATGGATGTGATCTCTTGACTGAACTGAATATTGCAAAAGAATTATTTCCTGAACATGTAAAGCTTCCAATACAAGTTGTTAGGTTCTAATAAGTTACAGGATGTCATGCCAAATCTGTAGGCTGCATTGAGAATAATGCTTACTATTCATATTACAGTGGTCACTGCAGAGAGAAGCTTTCGTAAACTAAAGCTTATAAAACATCCTTGCAGTTGTACATGACTGAAGACAGATTAAATTCTTTGGCTATTTTGTCGATAGAAAATGAACTTGTAAAGAAGATAGGTGTGGAAAGTGCCATAAAAAGATTTGCAGATCTAAAGGCTAGAGAAAAATGTTTTAGGTTGGATAATGAATGTTTTCTTTAGCTTGTGTTAAGTTGTGTATTATAATAAACTTGTTATTCTATATTTTCTGTTTTCCTCCTTGTGAAAAATTTTTAAAAATTGTACTTGTAAGGGTACCGAAGTTCAGCTTAGCTGGGGTGCCAGCAACCCTATGGCTGACCCTAACAAAATAAATTTCAGCAGATTATTGCATACAGAAGGAAACTGAAAGAGTATAATGTCTGAAATGCCATAAGTAAAAAAACAAACAACCCAAGATGAAGAAATTGAGAGTATTTTATAATTGTGGATTTACAGGTGGTGTAATAGATAGCATCTCAGAATGAGAAATCAGAGAGCAGGGTTCAAATTCCAGTTGTGTTCATTAGATCCACTTATGTGCAAATTGGGAAAGATATGAATCTATCTCCCCTCCCCAGCTATAGGTAAATAGCAGGACAGATTGATTCCTATATCCTTAATTGGCAACCAGTCTAGGAGAAGGAAAACTGAATTCAAACCAGCCTGGAGAGGGGTGTTGTCTGTCAGGCTATCTTGCCCTAGACGCACCCCTACTGCAATACGTTTAGTGCCCCCATAACCCTAATGGCTGATGGGACTCATAATGTTGTGATAGTAATAATTCCCAGAAGGTTCATAAAACAATGTGCCATAATTAGTTCAGATGAACAAAAAAAAATGCTTTAATGGAAAAAAAAAATTATATGTAAGCAAATCCATGTGTTTAATATAAATCCAGAACCAAAACTAATAGCAGAATCTATAACTTGTCAGACCAGCCAAAGGAAAGGACAGATCAAAGGACTATCTGCAAACAACTGATCAGGGAAGTATCCTCTTGGGGGTCATGGGAAGAAGCTTGATTGGAACTTACATCTCACCAATGGAATATGAAATGAGGGTGGTTCACTGCAATGGACGTGGCATGGCGGGTCTTATCTGTGACGTTAAGAACTGGTGGAACTAAGGAATGTAATTCATCTGAGCACTTTTCATGGAAATAGTGAGAGAATAGCGAGAGGCTTGGTACATTTTGTTTGTGGGAATGGGGTTATATGGTGGAAAATAATTCATCACCCACAAGAATGCAAAGATATTTTTAAACTCTACTGAGACTGAACAATGGAAAGAGGGACACTCTTGCCCATATATGGAAGAATACTCCATTTTTGGTCTGACCTGCCTCTTGTAAAGGTAGAGGATAGCAAGAAAGACTTGTTTCAAGGTGACGTTTTCTCTAAAAATATCATAAATAGTTTTCTAAAACTTACACATTTGGTGTTCTGTGACAAAAATTGCCAATAATTGTTGGTTTTACAGGAAATGTTCAATATTCTTCAGAAAGAAAATGGCCTGGATTTCTTTCTTATCAAATGGGGCTGGGGTAGGAAACATTTTTGAAAGTTCACAGAAAATGCATTCAGAATTATTGTCTGAAAGTAAATCATTTGTCTAAATCAAGGCACATGTTAACTAGTAAAATCTGCAGTTTTATTTCCACACAGGACAAAAAGTTTAACCCTTAAGGTATGTACAGAAAGTGGATGTAGAAACCTACCGTAAAGGTCCTTTTTATATGCAACATGTGGATGTGTGTAGACACTACTACTGTTTTAAATATGTGTCAATTTTGTTGAAATTTTCTTTTATTCAAGTTTCATTTTTCTTACTACATAAAAACTAAACTTGTTCCAGATGTGAATCAACCCACAACAAAGAAAAGAGTGTTTAACTATAAAACTATAAGATATTTTTATTTTCATGTTTTTTTTTACAACTAAATTTTTCTTAGCGTGTGTGAGCGTTAAAGTTCTTCTATTTGTCAGGATATGGTCCTTTCCTTGTAGTTGTTTTCCAAGATGAAAAGAAATAAGAAATGAATGTAATTTCTTCATGTGTATGTGTGAGAAAGACGAAGCAAGTTAGAAGGAAAGTCTAATGTCTTGTAGCCTAGTATGGAAGACAAGTGAATGTATAAGGGAATTTCAGGAAGTTGTGCATCATGACCTGTTATCATTTGTTGCCAGTTGTCTCTTCTTCTGGTTTGTCTGTCTGTCTGCAAACTTTGCTTACCCTTCAAAGGGATCATGAAACCTGTTTTTATTGTTGCCAAGAATATGACCTGTTGGATGAAAAATGTTAAATATTTATTTTTGAAGAATTAATTTTTTTAACTGGAACAATGCGCAATTCTCTGATTCATACCATTTTTTGTCATTTGGTATTTTGAGTGTTCAGCATTTATTTCCATCTTCACTCCACACAATATTTGCAAAATAGACATTTTTCATCAAACTAGTTTTACATTGGAAACACTATTTTTTATTATTATCCTCTAAACAGAAGATATTTAATTTTATTTTTAACTATCTTTTTAGTTTTAAGAGGTACAGATTTGCACTGAACTCTCGATATTACTATGTAAATACACTAAACATTTAAATATATCTCTATAAGTCTATAGAATTTACAAATTGTGTGTTGGTGTATCATTGGTGTGTTTCTTTTTGTTGGGGTTACCACTTATGGAATTTAAAGTTTCCATGTTCGTGTATGGTAGGTGAGGTTCATGTTCACATGTAAACAATGAAAGAAGAAGCACACAAAAACTTGGGTTTCTACCAGGGACCGTTTATTCTCTTTTTTTTAATATATAAACTGAAGTTCTCAATGTTTCTTAGGTGTTTCCTTTGTTTTTTGTTTATCCAGAAGTTAAGATAAGTAAGGATATGCATAGTTAAAATGGTCAAACTCATGTCTACCTTGCACTGGGTTGGAACAAACCAAAGAAAAGGTTGATTCACTTCATAGGTGGGGGTTTTGTAAGACACACACAAATGGTGTATGTTGGAAAATAGAAAGAGTTCAATCGTCAATCAACTGGATAAACAAACATGACCCAGCGAGAATGTCTTTTCCATGTGTTGATAAACCTTGGTGCAAGAGAGAGAAAGAGCAAAAGGAAGGAATAATGTTTGTCTTTTTATACTCTTAAACAGTACTGCCTAACGAGCATTTAACTAAGCCAAGTTGGTTAATAAAATTTCTTGTTCCTTTATTACTAACATCATATGGGAAAATGTATTTGTTTTTATTATTCATTATTATTATTATTATTTTTTTCATTTTCCCTCAACTCAAAGACAAAAAGAAAACTTTTCTTTACCAATGCGTTTTATTCCCTGAGGGACTTTAATCAAGGTAAATGTAGACATTTTATTTTGCGACTTAAAGAGGCATAATAATGCGTTGTTAAAGAAAAGTTTTCCTTTTGTCTTTTACTTGTATTGTTTTTACAGATATATTTTATTTATTGTTCTACATGATTCAGGCTGTGATTTATTTTCTTTCAATATTGAATATTTAAACAAAATGCAGAGTTCCAAGTGCTGATCAGATTAGGCTTTTTGGGTTGGTTAGTAGATTTATTTTAAACAGTAATCCTCATGCTCACGTTGTTACAGAATGACACAAGGTCGGAGTTTAATGTGGGAAGCCGCTCAAAAATTGCTCAACCTCTTTTGTGGATGCCTCAGGTACTGGGTAATGCCCCTCCTGAAGGAGAGGTTGTTGCGGGGCCGATAAGGATGTCTCCCCCGCAAGCGAAGAAAAGGTGAGAAACAGCCAAGACAATGAGAGGACAAAGGCGGAGGTTTATGGAACAATAAATGTCGAATTTATTTTGTTCAAAGTGTACAAGAGTGTACTCTGGAGAAATGTATTGGATTCAGTGTTGGGTCCAATATGACCGATTTCCTTCAGGGGAAGTTGATTCGGTTGAGACGAGTGTAGGGTTTGGTCGGTGGCGATAGCAGGTCGACTGCCGGATCGGATAGTTGACAAAAGCTGGTTGGTCGAAATCACATGTAGATTCGTTGAATCGGTTAGGAGGAAATCCCTAAACAGGGCCGAGTCAGAAAGGTGTTACAACTTCCAGGGCAGATTACTGCGGTGACGGGATCGCACAGAAGTATAACAGTTGAAGCTGGAGTCAGAGAGGAGATACGCCTTCCAGGGTGGATCAACCGCAGAGATGGGATCACGCCGAAGAGTATTCTCTCGACAAAGCACCTGAAACTCACAAAGGTACCCGGCCGTGGATTTACTTGACCTCCCACACGGTCAGGTTGTGACACAAGGTCGGGGGTTTAACGTGGGACAGGAGACCCGCCGAGCAGCTCGGATTTGGACAAAAAAAAAAAAAGGGGGCTAATCATATATGAAACAATTTTTTCAAGTACTCCCTGGCTAGAGGGAGTAGAAACCATAGATATTTAATTAATCCCTTGTTGTTCGATGTTTGAAAAAGACGCTGCCTAATCCGATGCTTATTAGGTACGGTTTAGACCTAACTATATTGGCCAGTTGTTCAGTTTTTTTGCATGCTACATGACTTAAATCAGTGAGATCAGGGGTTGTGAAGGTCAAGGTCGTTTTACTAGGAAGCGGCTAATGGCGGTTTCGACAAGGTACTGCCTGATGGAATGGCTTTCTTGGGGCTTTAACAACTTAAATAAACCATTTGTAACCCACTTATATACCCGCTATGTCTCTTAAATACTATAAATAAATTTGAATAAATTTATCTTTTTTAAAAATTAAATACTGATGAAAGAAAAAGTTGGTCGGCGGACAATCAGTCTAAAAACTGTGGGCTATGAAATCAATTTTTTTAGTCGGATTAAAAAAATAAATTCAGACTAATGAGGGTCAAATTACTGGAATTGTAGCTGCATATATTGGACGGGAATAAAAAAAATCTCCATAAAAATTTTTGTTCCATATTGGTTCAAACAGACGACTAAAACAGTGACTATTACTTCCTTTTCAAAGTCTGTATTGAAAAGAATTACTGATCCATGACACCTTATTTCGTTGAACACCGGCTTCGAAACCGGGGAATCGCGCATGTCTGAGATTTCGACTTCCGGTGTAAACACAGACGACATGAGTGTCCTTATCGGTAAATATTGTTTTATCAAAAATCTCTTTCATCACCCAACGTTTTTTGAAACTTTTTAGTTTTTTCCCGATTCCTTCATATTCCACTAGAATCATAAATATTTGAGACATGTTTGCTTTGTATTTATCTTTCATTTCTATTTTAGGTCGTGTTACTTGCAAAAATTATGTAATTTATTTTTCGGGGTCGAAAGGACATAAACACATAAAATTTAAAAAAGAAGTTTTGTTTTGTTTTATGTTTTTAATAAAGTTTAAATTTTATCTTGTCTTAGGCATTATTAAATTAATTTACATTTTTCTGTGTTAGTAACACAGACGTGTTTTACAATAACGCGAGTAACACTTCGTGTTTGGTTACGTTTACCCGCTTCATCAGGATGCTGCCACCGCCGCACGTACGCCCTTTTTTTTTTTTTTTTTTTTTTTTTTTCATTTTTGACAGCATTTTTGCTTCGGAACCTGTTAGTGTTCACTGTTCAATATAAAAACTGTGAAACACGCTCAAGATTTTCAATTATCTGAAAATTAATCTTTTTTTTTCTTATTTGTTTGCAGTCACGACATTATTTTATTAAAAAAATTATATTTTTCCCATAGAAACATCTTCGTTGAAATTCTATGATCCCAGCAAAAAAGGTAATTTCTTGTGCTATAGAAGAAGAAAAAGATATTTCAATATAAAAAGAAATTACTTCATCACTCATATCAATGAACCAACAGGGTATCTGTCTCCTAATATGATTGAGTTACCGGCGCCTGTAAGTCAGTGTTCGAGGCCAGGTAACTAATGATATTTTTTCCTAAAAAGTTAAAATAGTTTCTTTAAAAAAATAATTAAGGTAAATTGGAAATGTGTTTTTAATAGTTACGTACCGTCGAAAGAAAAGCGATAAGGTTTTAAAAAATTAAAAATTTGAAATGTGTTGTTTTTTTTTTTTGTTTTTTTTTTTTTTTTTTCACTACAAAAAGACGTTTCTGCAATTTCCCACGGTGACCCATTGATGTAAGAAAAGCAAAATCAATAAAATTGAGGTCTTTTTTCATCATGCTCCTTTTTTATTTAGCGAATCTATGGAGGTACCTATATGTCCAAAAAACAGCCAAAAAAAAGCCCCAAACTTAATAAAAACAAAGTCTTAATGTCAAAGAAAGACTAAAAGTATTTTTTAAATTATTTTATTAATTTTTTTCATAATTTCTAGCACTTTCGAAATTTTGGTTAAAAAACGTGTTTTTTTTTTTTTTTACGTCAGTGGTCTTACGTAATATTTTACCACTAGCCAAATTACCTGCGCCTTGCTGCGTGTCACACTTTTTTTCCTTTGACTTTCTCTCTTCTCCTTTTCTCCCATAAATCCTTTTATGAATATTGACGCAATACAATTTTTCTTTCTCGTATTTCCATCTCCCTCAAGGTAAATCCCTTTTCAGATTCACCTTGATCTTTCCTCATTTGATCCTCTGAACAAAACTCAGCTTCAAAAATTTCAGGAATATCATCAGGATACCAAAATTCTCCTATAGACTTGCCTGACACTGACAGAATAAGAAATTTATAGGATATTTATATATAAGTGACAAAAAAGCATAAAAGTACAGTGTAACCCGGATATAAGAGAGTTGTTGAGACCGGAGAAG
Source organism: Acanthosepion esculentum (assembly GCA_964036315.1). Lineage (NCBI taxonomy): Eukaryota > Metazoa > Mollusca > Cephalopoda > Sepiida > Sepiidae > Acanthosepion > Acanthosepion esculentum. The sequence goes on from OZ038494.1 coordinate 6,594,416, forward strand.
AAGTCTCTTATATCCGGGTTTGGTCTAATTTATATACATTAACACAGGCTCTAATTTGGGACCAGATAAAATCTCTCTTATATCCGGGTTTCTTATATCCGGGTTACACTGTATATAATTACTTTACTTAATACTTTATCTATGTTATAAATATGTCATAAATAATGATAATCTGTTACTTAGAGGGTTTTAAAATGTGGATTTTTTTCCCCCAATTTTCATCCATAGACAATATCTCTGATACTCACCTTTTTTTTTCTTTATTAGATTTTTAAAAAATTACCTATTCTTTGTATTATTTATTATATAAATAGTAAATAGTTCACGATTGTCATAAGACACTGCCACCTGGCTTCATCGATGAAAAAGGGACATATCTACTTACTTCCTTTGCGCTGGTGACATTAAGCGTTACAGACAAAAATAAACTCTGTGTATTTATATAGTATGATTAACCTTAACTCATCAATTTTATTAGTTTAGAGTTAAAGATAGAACAGAAAGGAATCAACAAATAAAAGTACAGGGACCATGTATGGAAATGTCATTACAAACGGAATATCAACAATTTCATATATGGATCATTATTTATAATATATATATATATATATATATATATATGACATATATATATGATCATTATATATGACATATATATATGATCATTATATATGACATATATATATATATGATCATTATATATGACATATATATATATATGATCATTATATATGACATATATATATTTATGATTATTATATATGACATATATATATATATATATATATGACATATAGATCAACAATTGATCAGATAACAACAGAAAATTAAGGTAAATCTCAGGCTCTCCTTCTGTAATGAAATGTTCTGTTGGGAGCTGCCTCAAGGAAGTAGCAGTTGATTTCTGCTTTAATTAGCAGTGAGAACAATTCCTTCCTATTTTCTTGTTTTTGTTTTCTCTCTCCTTTTTCACATCTATTCTTCTTGGAAACTTACTCAACTAGAAATTCTCTTTCTAAACTTTACTGTCTACTTTAGTTACTGGTTGATTTTGATCCTGCTTAACCATAGAGCAAATCCAGACCCCCATTGCGTTTTGAGTAACTAACATTGTTTTGTTAATTTTCTAACACACCACATTCCGTTGTAGTTTTTGACTTATCACCATTTTTTTGCCATGTCTAGCATGCTCAATTCCTTTTCCCACCAATTCTTACTTGGTGGTTAAACAAAGCATTCCTATTTTTCTGCTCATGCATACCAAATGTTTTCTACAACACCAACCTTCAATTTTGTATCTTGCTATTCCCAGCATGTCTGAACAATTCTAGCCTAACTCAACATCAATCTGAAGTATTGATGGATAATGATGAGGAAACACATGTGTTATATTTAACAAAACAAGAGAAAGGATTTATTTACACATTTAAAGTTGTCAGTAGCTGGTTTCAGGAAAAGGAATCAAATATTTAAAGTTTGTAGTTTTGATGAATTGTCAAGGAGAGAAAATGTTCAGATTAAATCATTGGACACAAATATTCCAATATGTTTAAAACAAATTGAGAAAGGTTGTTTTTCACATAAAAGTTATATGGCTGTATTCAACATGAATGAAAAGATATATTTTTAAGTACTTAGCTTTGTAGTTGAATATAGTTCTTTGAAATTACTCTGCTTTCAATACAGGCTGATAATGTATCAGCTTGTAATTTGACACAGCTTCTTTCTGCCTTTTCTCTCTCTCTGCTTTGATTCAACTTTCGCTGCTTATTTATATCAAAAAGCAATTTCACACCAGCACGTTACTTTTTTCTCAGTTTGTAAGCTGCTCCCTTTTCCATTGGTCAAAATTAATTTTCACATAGGCTTGTGAATTTGAAAATAGTGGAGAAGAGAGAGTTATTTTTTATTTAGTATTTACCAGAAATCAACATGCAGATATCTTGAATTCATTGCACGGATTTTATTCACCGTCCACTACTCAAGGATATCAAGTAATTTCATTCATGCTGTGTCAATGAACTTTGTTTTATCCTTTTCTTCGGTGACACACAAATATTCTCCAGACTACCCAAAATGGATATATTGTTCCTCTTAAAGGGCTAATACTTAAATCATTTGTACCGATATTAACGTTCATGAGTTTTTCATACAAACTCTTTTCTCCTTTGTTCAGAACTATCTTTGCTTTGTCCTTTCATCGGCATTAGTCAGCCATTAAAAGTCTACAAGATATTTTCAAAATGCTACGCAACTTTTTTTGCCCAGGATAACACAACTCGAACTTTCCTTAACGCTACTTTGGCACTGACGTTATAGAATTTCTATGAGAGAAACTCGATCTTTCTTTGAGGACTCTACATCAAATACATGCACACATCCAAAGGACCATTTTGCATGCATTTGTTTACACACTTTTTTTGTATCAGGACATTTTTGATTAATCAGTTGCATAAACATTCTTATACATTGGAAGGATTAATAAGCATAATTTGATATTTCTTTTCAGCACATCTTTGAAAATTACTTTTCCTTATTCCACTTGAATATCTTTTGTATGTATTTTGGTTTTGTTGCCAAGTATAAAATTTGGCCTTATTTTTAATCAAATACTCTACTGCCTCGTTGTTTTGTACTCTGTTGTCAACTTACTATCTTTTGAACAATTACGCAGCCTACAAACACACACACACGCACACACACACACACAATTTTATTTTTTTTTTTTTACAGAGTATTTAGTTTGCATCCCAGAAGATGCGAAATTTTAACCCAATTTTTTTTTTTTATGAGTTGATGCCAGAAAGTACCTGATTTGCTTTATCATTGTCGCAGACATGAAGGTGTATTCCTGGCCCTACTCTGTTTAGCATAATGGTGAAGTGTAGTCTGAGGGATAGTTTCCCTGAGTTCATCAGGAAATGATTTTACTATATTCTGGCAGGATTTTTATTGGTTTAAAGAGGCATTTTTAATCATGAATATCTGGTTTCATAAGTTTCCATGGAAACTAACTACAATAAAATTAATGAAAAATGCAAAATATATTTTAAATATAATTCTATCAGCAGTATGTCCTTGTCCCTTGCACTTGGCCTGCAGTTGAAGTCCAATTCAATATCAGAAAGAAATTCAACTGTTTCCCCAACATTAAACTTATAACGAGTACCAAGAATGACCGGCAAGACCTCCTCAGCATTCATAAGTCTATTGCTGGTTGTCATTGTATTGAAGTGCAAAACCAGGAAATAAATCACCGATGTTTTTAATGCATACTGAAATTGCATGAAAGCTGCTGTGTCGCTTGTATGGATTCAATATCATGAATATGGATAATTTGTATGATTCACTTGCAAATATGTTTGGCGGCCATATCTCTTTGGAAAGGGTTAAAATTCCAACAAACGGTTATCTGTTTAATTTAATTCTAAAATAGAAAGAAAAGATAACCAGGATTTTACAATGTTCATATTTTTCTTTTTTCTTCTTTCGTGTAGGAGGAGGAACTGGTTTTATTGGCCGGAATTTAAGCAAGCATTTGAAATCAATTGGTTATGATGTAATAATTGTTTCCAGGCGTCCAGGTCCTGGAATCATCACCTGGGTAAGTGTTTAAAAATATCTGCATATAGGGAAACAATTTTTGAACAAAAATATTTTATTGTCTCAGCTAAAATTGTTGTAGGTAAATGCTGTTTTCTTAAAATGATTTAATTTGAATAGACTTGTTTTGGTCGCTATTTAATTTGTCTACTTTTTCATGTTTAAATAATTTTTAAAGGAAAAGATAACTCTATACTAAAAACTTACCTGATTCAATTTCTTTTTTTCCTTATGTTAATTATGACGTGCTTTCAGCTTTTTCAAGTTGGGGCTAGCAGAATGCACCAATGATTTTTGGAACTGGGTACTTTTTACACATATCTACTTGTATGTGTATATGTGAGCACAATAAAAATGAACTTTTATCAAGTTTTGCCCTTGTGAAAGAGGCAACGTAAAACACAAAAGTTGGAGGTAGTGACACACAAACAATTCACCTGAGTAAAGAAGGATTAACTGCTTCACTGCAAGTGTACTAGTACTGATGATACACCCATAAACATATATATGTAATATTTTATTCTGGATGTCAGTGTAAACAATAAACAAAACAAAATAACATAGTGACTTGAAACACACTTTTCCACAAATTAAAGAATATGTCCTCATCCATAAGAAAACAAATGTTAATAAATAAGAAAAAGAATAAAAGATTAAAATTATCGGCAAATGTTGTTAAAAATGTTTGAATGATATAAATGATAGGGAAAGAAATTGACTATACTGAACCAAATCAAAGATAAACAAAACAAATATCTGTCTATATTTCTGAGATGAAGTATTGTAATTATTTACACTACTTGTATTGTTCAGACTGTTGACCTCATCATTGTTGCCATATTCACAATATTTTGACCATTTTGTACACTCCATTGTATATTCAGCAATAGCTATTCCATGTGTATTCAGTAATGGCTAACATATACATGGAATTCTTCGAGGAAATAGCATTAGAATCTACATCACTAAAGCTTACCCTATGGCTGAGATATGTAGATGATACCTTCATACTCTGGTCACACCAGGAAGAGGTCTGGCTGCTATTGGGCCGTATGAAAATAAGATCATTGATACAGTTCACGATGAAGAGAGAAAACAACAACAAACTAGCATTCCTGGATGAACAGAGAATGGATTCAAGATATCCGTATACCGTGAGCCAACACCCACCCAACAATGCCTCAACTTCAACTCCCACCAACCATACAGTGTAAAGAAAGGGGTTGTTTGCTGCTAACAACATCAAGCAAAAGTCATAAGTGGCAACCCAGAGACATATGAACAAGAGATGGTCAGTATATAACACAACAACTATCCTGGGTACATGGCAGCAGCTTCCACAAACTGGGATAGAAGGGTAAAAGAGGATATCAACACTCAGAAAATAGCTTTGGTCTGTCTATCCTATGTGAAGGGATTATCAGAGAAAATACAAAAGATCTGTGGTCCATATAACATCAGGATAACCTTCAAAAGTGGTTCAACACTTCACAGACACCTCTTCCGAGCAAGACCCCCCCCCCATAGAGGAGAGCCGGATTAAGGACTGTTTCCCATGCAGTTGTGGTAAGAAATTAAAAGGAGAAACCAGCTGCCTCCTTAAGATAAGACTTCAAAAACACCATAAATCTGTAACACAAAGGAAAACAGAATATTCAGGCATAGCTAACCACATATGAAGGGGAAAGATCACAGCCCCCCCCCCCCCCCTTGTGGGATGAGGTTGAAATAATAGACAGGGAACATCACTGGAAAATATGAAAACGTAAGGAATCAGCACATATGCTAGGGTACAAAAATCTCCTGAGCCAACCAAGCATAAACATGAATACAATATGAGAAGCAGTAATACGGAATGCTAGAGAAAAACAATAATAACACCAAATTCTAAGTGCAGCTATGCACAAGCAGCCCAGACCCAAGGTTGGAAAGAAACAAAGTGAATCCTGTGAATTCTGGAAGATCACCAACCAAATCATGAACAGAGTAAAAGTGGCCGTGTGCACAATTGTAAATGGCCCTGAGGTCATATCCTCCTCAATAGATAAGGTGAACCTCTTTGCCCCTGACTCAACATTAGATGACAAAGACCATCCCCTCCCCAAGTTCCCAACTCTCACTGAGCACAATCTCAGTTCTGTTATCATCACAAGATGAGAAGTTTCTTGACTTATGAAACACCTCAACCCTAAAAAAGCCACTGGCCCAGACAAAATTCCAGTTATCGTCCTTAAGAATATCAACCTGGAATTATCTCCAATCCTAGCAAAGTTATTTCACTGCTGCTTGAAGGAGAAATCCTTCCCAAGCCTGTGGAAAGTGTCAAGCATATGCTTCTTCCCCCCTCTCAGTACAGACCCATCACTCTCCTCAGTATCATCAGTAAGTTTCATAATCAATAAGAAGGTCATTGAGCACCTAGAAAAGAACAACCTCTTTAGTGACAAGCAGTATGCATTTCAGTCAGCCCAATACACTGCTGATGTCTTAACTACCATCACTCACAGAATCAGTGAGGCTCTTGATGACAAACACACCTCGAGGACCATAACACTAGATATCTCAATGGCCTTTGACAAGGTGTGGCATAAAGCTCTCCAGTTATGGAATCACTGGAAGGGTCTTCTCAATCATAAGTCCTTCCTAACAGGTAGGTCCCTGAAGGTAGTTATTAGGTATCTCACAGGGGTCACTCCTTGGACCAACCCTCTTTTTTATCTATATCAATGATCTGCTCAAGAATATACTCAGATCATTTGTAAACATCTATGCTGATGATAGGATTATAAACAGGCACACCTCTCAAACTCTCGATGACCAGAGATTGGCAACTGATCTCTCTTCTGATCTTGTACAAACTACCCAGTGGGGTAAAGATTGGCTGGTTACATTCAATGCCTCAAAGACCAATCTAGTTATATTCTGTCATTGCCAATCTGACCCCGAACTACCACCAATAAAGATGAACGTAGTTCCTCTTGGGGAAGCACTATGTATTGAAATACTGTTGGACTCCAAACTCACACTCAACCTCACCTGGAACTTGTACAAAAGATGCAGCTAAAATGGCCAGCTTCCTGTACCACTCCTCCTGCTATCCTCTATCTTTTCAAGAGCCAGATCAGGACAAAAATAGAGTACTTTTGTCATATCTGGGCAGGATCTGCCAAGACTTCACTCTCCAGCCTTGATAAAGTTCAAAAGTGTCTTCAAGCTCTTGAGGGTGACATTATTCTCCACTCTTCAACCCCTCTCCCACAGGCAGGATGTGTCAAGCCTCTCACTGCTCTACCACGAAAAGTGCTTGAACAAACTACATTCCCTGGTTCTGCCAAAGCAAACGATGGCAAGAACACACTATGCCACTTACATAATAGCAAACCACCCACATTCCCTCGATATTTCATCGGTGAGAAAATAAGTCCATTTGAGCAGCTTCTTCCCATGAACCACTGTCCTGTGGAACCAACTCCCAACAGGATGTTTCCCTGGTCACTACAATCTTAACCTATTCAAGGCTAGGGTTAATCGTTATCTCCCTCATCTATGCACACAAATGGCCGCCTAACATAACTCTCCATCTTGAGTGGCCCCTGGACCTTGTCATTTGAAAAAGAAAAAAAAAATGAGCTCTGGTAAAAAATAGTTACTGAGACATTAGATTTATAAGTCCTAAAAATTCATACACTGTTGTCCTCAAGAACATAATTGATAAAAGTGTTGGTTGAATACAATGACTTGACCTAAAGAGTTGTGAGTTCAATACCTGGCTGCAGCAGAGGTGAACAAAAAACAAACTTGGAGTGTTAAGTTAAAAAGGAGATAACTGATACTGTGATATCACGGCACATGGAACACGAACAATCTACCCCGGTGGATGAAATAAATGGTTTGGTTTGAAATTCCAATCACCTGAAGTAAGGCCGGAGCATACAACGGTTGAAACATTGTGAGAATGATTGAATGATATAAATGATAGGGAAAGAAATTGACTATACTGAACAAACAAAGATAAACAAAACTATTATGACTCAAAATGCTTTACCTATGATTTCAAAAATTCTGTCCTCTTTCATAGAAAAGAGAAATGTTATGCTTTAAATATAAAAAGAGTCAAATTATTCGTACCAGTGTATAAGTAATTTAACAAATACAATATATTAAATGTTCTTAATAAACTTTATTTAGCAAGTCTACTTTATTAAAAAGTAAACTTGCTAAATAACACTTATTTTAAAAATAAAACAATTGCTATATAACTCGACTTATCTTAAAAAATATGTATTTTAATAATTAAAGATTATAAATGTATAATAATATAATAAAAATATAATAAACAAAGAGAAAATATAATAATAAATGGATAATTAAAATAATGAAGATTTTCCTTTTTCTTTGAGCAATGAAAAAAGACATCTGTTCACTTCAACATCAGCATTTAATATTTATATATCCTCTTAAAAACAACACATTCTTTTGGGTTTTATTTTGAGAGAAAATGTTAGTTTATTTTAATTTAGTACAAATTGTTTCTTTTTCTAAATTGGTTTTCTTTCCCCTTTCAGAAGTTCTTCTGCCATTGATAATTCATAAACTAATATAATGTTGATTTTCTTAATTTTTAGAATGATCTAAAGAAAAATGGATTACCTCAAAACTGTGAAGCTGTTGTTGGTTTGGCTGGGGAAAACCTCATGAATCCATTAAAAAGGTTTGGTGAAGACATTTTACTTGAGATTTCAGTGTCATGATTTTTTTTTACAAACACCAAGAGCCACTCAAGGTAGAGGGTTACAGAGTAAGAGGCACTGTTTATGGAGATGTGGGGAAGATAATGGTTAACCCTAGACTTGAACAGATTAAGATTGTAGTGATCGGTGGGGGGGACATCCTGTTGGGAATCGGTTCCACAAAGCAGCAGGTCATGGGAAGAAGCTGCTTGAGTGGAACTTACATCTCACCAATGGAATATATGAAAGAAATGAGGGGGGTTGTGACATTTCATCTGTAGGAAAGGAGTTGGAGGGTCGGAAATAATTCATGACCCACACGGACACAGAGATGTCATATGTGACAGCCATATTCCATTTTTGACCTGATCTCGCTCTTGTAAATGGAGAAGAGAGCTAGAGGAGTCGTGTACTTACTGGAGCAGTACAAGGAAACCACTACTTCTCCAGCATCTTTAACATCAGATTGTATATTTGAGTTCCAATTGTGGCCTGGGTTGAGATTAAAGCACTCAAGGTTCAGGGCCTCCTTGACGGGACATCTGTTTATCATGATAGGTAAAAATTCAGGGTCCCTTTGATAATGATGATAACATCAGGATTTTAGAAGAAATAAATCTAATATTAGAATGAAATGGCATGTCAGTGGATGTAAAATGCCAAAACTGGTGTCATTAACAGAAAAAAAAAGAAATTTCTGTTAATTTGATCATTTAAAGAAGATGGATTAAAATGAAATATTGGACAATGTGTGTAAAGATACTAAATATCTATATATGTTTATTTGATCTCTTTCTCTATACAGGGTGCATCAGGTATTTAAGAACCAATTAAAAAAAATTAAAAATATTCAATAGAAACAAATCAGTATATTTTAAAAAATATTAGTGTTAGCAAACAGTGAAGTATTGAGCAATACAGATACTAAGAATTGGAAAATTTTAAAACTGTTCAGGTGAGAGAAAAGTAATGTACTTACCTGCGGTTATTTGATTCTTACTAACTAAAAGTTGTTACTTTTTACTAATATTTTATAGTTACAGAGGTCATGTGACTTTATTACCACGTGATCCCTGAAGTAGTTATGAGGGGAGGGGAAGTGTTTTTTTCTATCCTCTTTGTTCACATTTACTTCATGCAAATTAGACGGCCACATTACATTGCGGAAAGGAATCTTATTTCGCAACTTAAGGTAAGTGCTTTTGCTTCTTTTCCTTGGCCTGAACCGTCTCTAGATTTTAATTGGTTGAGATTTTCTCAACAATATCCAAGTCTATTTTATCTCTCAGTATATAAGAGGGTGCATCAGGTAATTAACCTTTAGCACTCTGCATTATTAATATTACTTTCCTTTCCACTGCATTCTTTTCCAAGGCCTATCAATTGCAGTATCTTTATTGGTAATTTCACTCAAAGTTGTTTTCTGTTACCATAGCAGGATATGACAACACAACTATGAAATTCAAATACATTATTATTCAGGGACCAGATTCAACTTCAATGACAGGATAAACTTTTTGTACAGCAAATGACGTCACATACAGAGTGAAATAGGTGAAGAACATTATAATAATAAAAGGATAAATTTCGTAGGATCATTTAATTGATTAAATGGCACTATGCAAATTATTTGATTCCATTAGGAGTAAATTGTTTCAAACTCTCTTTAGCCTTTTGTACATTTGACTGCAGGAGTTAAACATTTTGTGCCAAAACCTGTTTAGCTGACAAAAGACACTAAGCAGTCATTTTATGTTGTATATTTGACTGTTTCAAACAAAAAAAATGAATGTTTCTGCCTCGATACACTTCTATCGAAATGTCCAGTATTTCTTTATTCTTATTTTTCAAAATAATTTGTACAGCACTAGTATTGTTATTCTCTTGCTTAGAACGATGTTGTTAAATACAATCTCCCTTAAGTTTAATAAATGCTGTCTCATCATTTTCCTCGTGAATTCATTCGATGCAACGATCAGTTTTATTTTAATAGTTTCTTTTCTTGCATTTCTCATTTCTAGAATTCTCTTCTCGTTCCTAGCTTCCCTGCCATTTTACAAAAAATTTAAAAACATCAATTGCAATCTTCTGCACCTTGTTTTTTTTATTATCCTTTTTCCTCACTAATTTCTTCTTGATCTTTCACTCTCAGTAACCTCCTTGCGTCTTAGTGGCATTATTGCCTTACTTGGGGTGAAATGATTAAAACAAAATTTTTTTTTAATTTTCTCATTGTCTCTTTCAAACACTTGATCTTTTAGTTGTAATAACAATTTTCATTCATGAAGTGTTATATTTAGTAATTTTCTTACTATAAGTTCTTTAAGTCAACAAAGAGTTGAGTTTAAATCTTTGCTTTAATTTACATTATTTCATTTAACACTCAGTGCTTCTTTCTTTTTGGCAGAAAGTCTATTCATTGTTATTTCAGGCCACCAATTTTTAAGTTACAATTATAATCTTATTCAGCCTAAATATAGTTTTACAAATGGATTTTGGTTGTAGATTGGCAAAATAAATACCTTAGATAAACACAAGTGTGTATATTTGAATTCCTTTTAAGAAAGTGAATATACACTTTAATTAAAAAAAACAAAAAACAGCAACTTGTTTCAAATATTGAAAATTTAAAAACATTTTTTGTCATCATTAGATGGGGTTCGAGTTTCGAAAAAGAACTTTATGACAGCCGAATCAATACAACTAGAGCCTTGGCAGAGGCTATTTCAAAAGCTGATAAACCACCAGAAGTATTCGTCAGTACATCTGCAGTAGGTAAGTGTCAGAGTTGTCTCCCTTCCATATGAAACTAATTTTTTTCCTATTGTAATCAACATCTCGATTTTCAACGTATATCGTTCTTGTGGCGTCATCTAATGTTTTATTGAATTTCAGATACTTTTTGGTTGTAAATTTACTAGCTATTGTTCTTATTTTCTGATTTGTACTAAGTTTTTTCATTTATGATTAGTAAATATAGTTTTTACTTAATAATATCGTCTAAAAGGGTGAAATTAATACAGAATTTTAAGATTTAAAACTTAGTGTTCTAATTAAAATTAAAAAAAAATAATTCTAAAAATTCATTATTCATCAAAAAAAAATTAAGACAATAGCATCCGTAATAAATCTTATTTATAAAAGCAATTAATATCTTTTCTAATTAAATAATTCATAGTTTTATTGCATTTTTTATTTTATTGATACAGAGCAGCTTTTCAGGAAATGGTGTTTCTGTTTGACAAAAACAAATTCATGATTTAAATTCTCCAAGAAATCTTGCTTTTAACTAACATAAATAGAAAGAGTCTGAAATTTTAATTTCTTGAAACTTCATAAAATTAAGTAAGTTGGGGGTAAAAGGTGAAATAAATAAATAAATTTACCAAGATTTTGTAAAAAAAAAAAATAATTCCATTCATATGTGAATAAGTCCTTCATTAAAATCCGATAAAAGGTTGGTAAGCCATAGAAAGCAAAATCAATCATTCGAAATCAACAAAGTAGCATTTAGCAGCAGTTCCCTTCTTTTCTTTACTAATGTTCAACCAATACAAGACCCAAGAGCCACTCAAGGTAGAGGGTTACTGTGTTGAGTTGTATTAATGTAAGAAAAAGCAAGAATTGAAATTTTGGGGGCTATGTAGGAAAGATAACAGTTAATTTTAGACTTTAAGATTTGATTAGTGAATAACTTTTTAGAGTTCAGTGGAAAATATCAGAAATATAGAGTTGAAGTAGACTTTAGAAGGAACTGGAAACCCAATAGTGTCAGTGAAAAAGGGGCTTGATTTCATTGGAGTAGCAACGTATCAAGATTTAGTTAGAATTTCTTCACTTCTATATTTCCTAGACAATTAGTAAGATGTGATATTTCCGTTTTTGCACATTCATCATTTGCACAGTTCTAAGTCATCAGAAGCTGAGAGGGAGAGAGAAATGTATGACTGTGAACAGATAGACATGCTTGGGGGGGAGAAATGGTTACAATGGAGGACTTTATTTGATTCCCCCTTTGTCTATGTAAATCCATGACCTATTGGAAAGTTGATTTACTTACAAATCTTAATCCAGGCTCAAATTTGAGCCCCGATACCTGCCGAAATATACAACAGCATATGCAGGATTTTTTGCCTTTTACCTTCACACTTCTCATTGTTAATGATAAGCTATGAAAATAGTTTGGGAATTAAGATTTTCTTTACACTTCAACATTAAGGCAGGCTTTGTCGAGTTACGCGTGTAAGCCAATTTTCCTATGAAGGTACAGGTGTCTATTATTAATTGAAAATAAATTTGTTTTAAAAAAGAGAAAAAAACCATTTCTTCTTTGTATTTTGCAGGCTATTATCCTCCTGATCCAGTGAAAGCATACACAGAAGAAAGTCCTGGGGGAAATCATGATTTTCTTTCACGCCTTACAGCTGACTGGGAAGCAGCAACACAATTGTCCCCAAGTACAGCACCCTCAGTACGGCATTCTATCATCAGAGTGGGTAAGCTCAACTCAATGATCCCCACCTCCCCACAGAAATGATGAGATTCAATCAAAGTCAAATGCGATGATTGTGATTTCCTTACTTATTCATTTGTTTTATGTTATTTTTTTTTAAACCAAATAAAAAATTTTAACACTTTTTTATTTTTTAATTTTTACAAGAGTTGTTTTGATGACTGACATCTGTGGGTAAATGAAATAAATCCGATAAATAAAATAATAATAATAATGATTAATAAAAAAGATATTTTCCAACAATGCTAAGAGTAAAGAAATATTATTAGTCAACTGGTTAAGTCTATAAAAAGACAAACATTTTTCTTCCTGAGCCTTTTTCTCCAAGATGTAGAAAACCACATGGTAATTATGTTCCAGCTGAGAAACATTAATTTCCTCAGTCAACTGACGACTGACTCTCTCTTTCCACTTTCCAATGCATGGCGTTCACTGTGGCTTCAAAACCTCCAACTATAAAATCAGTTAAGCTTTCTATTTGGTTGTTCCAACTCTGTGCAAAACTGACTTGAGCCCAACCATTAATGCAATGCTTATATTTATCCTAACCCCTGGACCGTAAAGAAAACGGACACACCCAAGAGACATTGAGAACTTTGTTTCACTGCAGTTTATATAAAAAGGAAAATAAACGGTCTGTAGTAGAAACCTGAGTTTTTGTATGCGTCTATCGTCTTTACTTACGTATAAACACACACCCTCACCTGCAATAGACACCGCAATATGCACACCTTTTAAATTCCATACAGCATTCTTTTTTATTGTTGTTACCACCAAATTTGTGGAAAGGGGCTTAATATTGGGGACATTGCCTGATAAATGCATTTAAGCATGAAACAGACTCTCATCATCCAGTGTTGATGCCTATGTTCACATTATATGTGGACACACAGCATATATATATATAATATATATATATATATATATATATATATAAAATTGCTTAAATGTTATTTTTAGTGAATACCCATATTCGAGTAGATGCTGTTCTTATTTATTAAACAGTAGATTTATTTCATCTACTGACCTAAATGTGTTCTTCAGCATCTTTTTCTAACAAAATTTATAGACTATTCATCAAAAATAACAACACACCCACAAAATCAAAACTACAAATAATCAACTTTATTTATTAGTTCAAATGCCCCTTAAGAAACCGAGTTCCTAATCAAACCAAGCACATAAATAATTACATTGGTCGTATTACTAAATGCCTATCTAGACAACGTACTTCATACCTACCTGACTATAGCTCAATTAGGACTCGTTTAAACACACACAAAAACCTACCAGACTCCATCTGAAACATCTTCATAGAAAGTACAAGTGTAATAGCCTCATCTACATGTAAAAAAAGATTTAAAATAATGGAAGCCCTAATTATAAAAAAGGAAAAGCCAACACTCAGTAATATTAACTACAAACAGGGACACAATGTGCTGACTGTGTTTGGAAAATAAAACATTCCTATACATTTTTACACACTTTGTGTCCAGAAAAGAAAACACTTGTATGAACACAAGAAAAATTAAATAAAAAGCTTTACCTTGTCGGTCATTATTAATAAACCTTGTACAAAAGAGATATATTATTACTATTTTAAAATTAACTTGATGAAAGCTGGTTTCTTTACTTGCAGGAGTTGTACTTGGGCGAGATGGTGGCGTCATCCAGCAGTCCTACATTCCCTTTTCCTTTGGTCTTGGAGGAAGAATTGGTTCTGGCAAGCAATGGTTTCCCTGGATTCACATTTCTGACATTGTTGGAATATACAAGCATGTCATCACCAATTCCAACGTGTCCGGCGTCCTCAATGGAGTAGCACCAGAACATGTAACAAATACAGACTTTACCCAAGCCTTCGCAAAGGCATTGAATCGTCCAGCATTTTTCCCAGTTCCTGGTTTTCTGATGCATCTTGTGTTTGGAGACATCCGAGCCAAGGTAATTTTGGAAGGTCAAAAGGTAATTCCTAAACGAACTTTAAATTCAGGTTATGAATTTCAGTTCCCTGACATACAATCTGCTTGTAATCAATTATCCAGTTGAAGACAATAATGGAAACCTTATCACTTTTTGATGATTGTATTAGTTTGGTGTTGTGTATTTTAAAAGAACAAGCAAATCTCAAAGTACCAAAAAGATATTTATAAATTCCTATGAAAGGAGTTACTCTAAACTACTCGCAGTTGAACTGGAAATCTCTGAAGAGATGACGTGGAGAAAAAAATACCTTCAATTTTTTTTGTTATTTGCCTTGTAATTTTGAATTTGTGTTTTTGGTTTTGCCTTTTATAAGACATCAACCAAGTAATAATTGTAAACAAAAATATTTCTCTTGTAAGAAATTAAAAAAAAAAAAAAAAAAAAAAAAAAACTGCAATAAAAACAAATAACCAAATGTAATTCATTTTGCAATGAGTTTCTCCAGACGACTGTCAAAAAACAACATATTGATATTTTGATAAGTTTTTATTTTTTATTACGTTTTCTTAAGATATTTTTCCAGTTAAATTACTACATATTAATATAAGTAAGGGATCAGTTTATTACTTACAATAGAAAACCAATCCCCAACTTTATATCCAGGAAAAATCTTACCCAGGCTTTAAAAAATGTCAGATTTAATTTTTACTATTATTAAGGTTTTCACCTTTCAGTCCTTTTAGATACTTTTTCTAATTATATTACAAAGTCTATTGTTTCTTTGTAAACATTTCATGAAAGACACTGCCATCAGGTGTTGCCAGGAGTTACAGATATTAAAAACAAACAAAATCTATAAATACACTTGATATTATTTAGAGATTGTCATTATTAATTGGAGAGCAGAGTTTCAATTCTGGTTGGGTTCGTTATATTCACTTGTGTGTAAATACCCTTGGTAAAAGTATGAATCTGCCTCTTCTCCCCTTAGGTATGGGTTAATTAGTAAAATGTATAATGAAAACATTATCTCAAAAAAAACTTACAATCTAAAAATATTTTCTGTTTTTAAATAACCTGTAAAGTGTTGAAAAGCAATAAAAAAACAAATCAATATTTTACAGTACTGTTGTATTAGTAAAACCCCCTAGTGAGGATCAAACTCCTTAAACTTGCAAGTTTGTGGTCTGGCAGACACCAAATAGATATTTACTCAGTACAATATATTTAATGTGGATTTGAACTCACTTCAGCAGGAATAGCATTTGAGGCCATGAAAATTTCCTCTGCAGACATTTATGATTAGAAAGACGGCTAACACACTAATCTGGTAGCTTTAATCTACTAAATTTGTTCCTGAGTACTTGATTACTATGCCCTTGTACCATACTAAGCTTATATAATATTAATAATATAGGTATATTATTTTGCAACATTTTGAAGAATTGCAGATATTTGGATGGAATTGAATAATATAGTTTCTGATGAGGAGACAAAAATATCAGGCATTATCTTTAAAACTAGCTTAAAAGCTGCCCTGTCAGGTGGCATTTAAGCTAGCACCTGCAGAGGGCCCTTCATCACACAAGGAGGAGTAGATGCGATAGGCAACAATAAACTAGAGAAGAACACAAAATTGATTGCTGCATTAATATTGCGTTAATACTTAAGCTTACCTTTTAAAAGTTCGATGATAATTCTTCTGCTGTCACTTAATTTAAAGACAATTTGATGTACGTAGGTCCTAACTTTCTGTACAAAAAATTATTTTTATTTCAAGGGTGACTTTCGCAATTTCAATTATTCCTAAATTTATTTCCAAGTTATAAAAATTGTTATTGTTTAAAAAAAAAAAAATTGACGAAAACAATCACAGAAATGAAAACTTGAGAATTCCAAATTTCAGTATTGCAGGTCTGGATCCAGACTGCAATGTTTTTAATTTGCTCGTGGAGTCAACCTGATTCCAAAATGGTATGATATGTTGGGCTACGGCCTCTAGGAGTAAAGTCGAAAAAGTATGATACACTGACATTTGCATTTATTCTATAAATGATATCACATGATTTGTTCTGTTTGACAATGTAAGGCTTTTCAAAATGGTATGACATGTTTACCTGATCTTTTATTAACTAGACTCTTTTCATTGTTTCTTTTTTTTCTATCCATTTAAAATTTGGCTAACAAATCTAAAGTCTTAATTGTGCCCTGGGCAATAAGTTTGGAAAACCGTCTATGGTGATAAAATGTTTTTAAGCATTGCAGTTTACCTGGAGATTGTCATTTCAATCTGTGAATGAGGTTGAATTAACAAAATGGTAGTTGTGGGAGGGTGAAATAGCAGAAGAATTTACCAAACTATCCCTTCGCATAGACAATGGAATGAAGACGTCTATTCTCTTGGACTGTTCAACAGTACATGAAAACAAATCACTTTAAGTTTCTTCTCTTTGATTAACCATAAAGATCCAACATGTAATATGAGGGCTTGATATGTTGTATAGAAAACAGTTAAATAAAACTTTTACATATATATATATATATATATATATATATATATATATATATATATAAATAAATCGCAGAAGAAGTGAGCAATAATTATAAAAATGTTAGAGCCATTGTCACTTTCAACAGACCAATCGTTCAAAAAGTAAAGTATTCAAAATTGGCCAATTGTCGTCATCCCCTTGACTTTTGTAATCGCAGGGCAAATCTGAATTCAGAGGCCTCACTAACATTTTTCCACAACAGTCGATCAAAGGCAGCCATCAGCAATTCTGGTATAGTCATACTTGTTCATTGTTTGACATTGTCCAACCAGTTTTAGTGTTGACGTCCTCTCCTTTGTCCATCTTCAATGGTGCCTTGTAACATGTCCAAACCACGCCCATTTTTCTCCGTTTGACAGTGGTGAAAAGAGGTTCCTGGTATCCCACAAAACTTTCAACCCTTTTCTTCACAAACCCATTAGTTTTTTTGTTCCCAATAGGAAATGCAGAAGAGTTTTCTCATGCATTTGTTCTCAAACACTTGGATCCTTCTCTCTCTCTCTCTCTATATATATATATTATATATATATATATATATATATAAATTTTCAATCAGTTGCAAACCATTTGAGAAGTCAAATAAATGGAATTTAGTCTTTATTATTTCCAAGTTTTAAAACATTAGTTTTTGTTAGGATTCTAATAATGAACCTTTTCCTGATCTCAAGTTTACATACAAGTTTAGGGAATTTGAATGAACTGATAACATCATTCATATTTCCCATGTTTTGTCAGATTCGATTTAAAAAGAACCCCCCCCCAAAAAAAAGCAAGTTCTTTTTCTTTGAGAAAGTCAATGTGTTTCAAGTTTCATCAAATCTTTAGGATTTTTCGTTTTAATACCAATGCTACCAAATACTCTATTAATGTCGTAAAGGTTAACTTAAATAATTGGAAAATAAAGCTACCATTTTTTTTTTTTACAGAACAGTTTCACTTTTTGTCTATGTTTCTGAGATGAGGTATTGGAACTATTTACATTGTATATGAAAACTTAAATATGATAACTTAAGGAGTCGGTACGTATCCTAGGCCACAAAAATCTAAGCAAAACGAATACAATATGGGCACATGTAATACGGAGTGTTAGAGAAAAGCAATAATAACAATAAAAATGGTTACTGAATCATTAAGTTTATAAGTCCCAAAACATGGTCCAGTAAATGTGTTGGTTGATGTAATCTAGTTATTTGACCCAAAGAGTTGTGATTTCAATACCTGGCCACAGCAGAGGTGAACAAAAACTTGGACATTAAAGGGAATTAGTAACTAAGATATCCAGAAAAGGCATGGCATGTGGAATTAGAACAAACTTGTTCTAAATAAAGTGGTTAATTTCAAATTCCTATGTATATCACCTGAAATGGCTGAAACATTGTGAATATGGCAATAAAGATGAACAGTCTGAAGGTACCTCCACAAAAATGCAATACCTAATGGTTAAAATTAATTTTTAATAATGAAAAATCTTTAAGCTTTTATTTTAGTTTTAATTCCAAGCCAATAAATTAAATTTAATATTTCCAATAAGCAAAATACTTTGCTCAACTTCAAAACTAAAATTTCCAATCAATTTTTTAATTTAGCGCCATTTTTAACAGTGTTATAAAAATGTAAATCTCTTTATATAAAAAAAATCTTCCAAAAATAAAATAACTTTTCTGAGACTTTGAGAAATATTAGCCAATTAATCTGATTTGAAACCTTTTAACACATCCATGACACAGATTGTCATCTAATGTTGTTCTATGGGGAGGGCTTTAATCATAAAAAAATAATTGAGAAATATAACGCAAAAGCCTTTTAAGTACTTGGTAATCTAATGTTTTATTGAATTTTGGCTCTAAATTTACTATAGGTGTCGCTCTTATATGCTGATAGCTTTGTGTATGGGTGACTGTATATATAATTTGGCACATTTTTACACATACAAAAAAAAAAATTCAAAATTCTTTTAAAAATATTTGGGGTAGTCATATTGTAATAGGCTTTACAATATATGATTAGTAAATATAGTTTTACTTAATAACAATATTCCTAAGAGTTACACTACTGAAACTGAATTAAAATAATGGAAACAAGTATTGTAAAAATTCATTTTTCATTGAAAAAATTTTTTTCTTAAGACAATATTGTTTGTAATATATCTTATTGATAAAAGCAATTAAAAGCTTTTCGAATTAAATAACATCTTAGTTTTATTGTTTTTTCACTTTTCTATTCAGAGTAGATTTTCAGTAAGACGGGGGGCGGGGGCTGATTTTGCAAATAAAATATCAGTGATTTAAATTCTCCAAAGAATTCAGCTTTTAACTAATATTGTGACTAAAAATTATCACATTGAATTTTTCAAGTTTTCAGAAAATTAAGTAACGGGTTGAAACACATGTAAAAAAAAAAAAAAAAAAAATTCTAAAATAATTTCATTAAAATCTGACAATTATTTGATTTTTGCAAGAATTTCCAAATTAATGTGTCACCACAAAAAAAGATGCTAAAATTTGCTATGCTAAAAGTTAGTACAACCGCTGACACAAGAAAAACAAGATTTTTTTTAAATCAAAATTTTGAATGTGCTAAAAAGGAGTAAAAAATTTACTAAATATTAAAAAATATCCTTTGATTCTTCCGCTTAATAATAACAAAGATTTTGATGATAAAACTGTTCATTATGTTTTAAGAATTTTGTCATCACAGTATGCTGATTTTTTTTTTAGCAATTTCATGGAGGTACCTGGTGTAAATGGTTTCACTTTTTACCCATCTTATAAAGTTTTGATATATTTCCGAGTGTGTTTTATTTTACTTTTTAATAAGATTAATTTTCGAAGATGTTCGGAAAAGATTCTTTTAAAACAATTTTATATGAGAAAAAAATACCTATTTCAAATAAAAATGTAAAGTTAAAATATTTTTGTAAATTTTATTGTACACAACATAAAAACACACAAGTGACATTTAACAGGAAATAATTTACATACAAAAAGACAGGGAAAAAAAAAAAAAAAAATTTTTGTAAAAAGATGATTTATGTTGGGAGTGTGGTTATCTCCAGGCTCGGTTTAAAGCCTTTCTGGCAGCTAATTTTTGAGAGACAACCGAAACGACAATCATCCCAATGAGAACACTACTGATAAAAATATAATCAAAATCATCTTTGAGAACGTCAAACATTTTGGAAGGATTCACTCGAGTGTAGAAAAGATCTGAAAAAGAAAATAAATCACACATTCATGATCATCAATTATAAAAAATTTGAGTGAAGTTATTTTTATGAGTGGGACAACCATTTTCTTCTTTCACGTTATAAACATTTTGTTTAAAAAAAAAACAAACAAAAAAAAAAAAAAACAGAATTTGGTTGTGTCTCCCCACAAAGAGAGAATTTATATTTCAGGGAGTTGCTGCCTAGAGGGGAGATAAAAATGGATGATAGTTTTCTCCACTAAAACCAAGATATATGAGGGGGGGGAACTTCTGACATTCAACTGGCATTGAGTTGTTAATGTCAGACAAAGATGTTCCATACAATTTTCAGCATTCCCTAACCAATTAGAGTTTTGTGATTACAAATCTCAACTTTAAAATTTTTTAGAGAGAACCCTCACCCACCAATTAGTGGTTGTAACCATTAAGCTAAACCTAGTGATGGAAAATTCTAGATTTCATCAGTGCGGCCTTTAAATATTTTCTTCTGCATTTAATTTCTTTGTTAAGCTGAAGTTATGTCCACAATGAAGGCAACCTTTACTGAACATCACAAAAGCCTTTGAGAATTCAGTCCTTACTAAACGACTTTACTTGCTGTCGGACGTAGTTTATCGTCTTATTCTGGACGCGGATGTAGTTTATCGTCATACCCAAGACGCCCCATTGGGGGGTGTCTTACCCCTCTGCAGAGGTGCAGTTGGCCTTGGGGAGCTTTCACCCATACTCTGTTCCCAACTTTGTATATATCGTCGACTAATTCACCTGCCAATATAATTCACTGTTACCAACTAAAATTGAAGGGAATTTTGAGCATTTTGGCTACTGCGTTTGTTGGAGAGTGAGTTATTTCTCTGACTGGTTGCGTGCATTTTGATTTGTGAGATAGGACCTGCGAATCGAGTTTTCGGCATTTCTTTCTGCCCCCGATGGTCGAGTCTGAACTTAGTGATTTATTCTCTGCATTGTGGAAATAATCTGCGACAAATATTTCCTTTGCAATCCCAGATCGCTTACACTTATAATATCTAGTTTTGTGATTTTTATACTGAAATTTAATTTGTAAAACTACCCCAGGGACAAAATCTGTTTTGGCTTTCCTGCATATTAAATTCTTGTAACCTCGTCCTCCCAAATTAAGCCTTTCAAAAATTTTAATATTGAAACACATTTTCATTCACTTTTGTTGACTAAATTTAACGTGGTTTTTAATAAATTTGGTTTCAAAAAAATTCATTTTTCATCTTTTGTTTTCAGTAGGCACACTGCATTCACCAAACCTTTTGATGCCATATCGCAGAATAAACAGTTTATAGTTTCAATAATTTCAAGACTCCCAACAGTTCAGAATTTTGATCTCATTCTGTTTGTAGCATTTATTGTCACCAAACTTTGACTGATCCATTCCCCAAGTATATACGTAACTATTAGATATATTTTAGCAAACTATTCATCATATTAATGTTGATTTCCATGTAAATTTCAGAAACTTGAAAATCCACACCAAAACTGAAAAGCACTTCAAGTACAGCCATCTGGGATATTTGAAACCTACACACGTGGGTTGTATTTGGTGACCATCACAAATATGGGTGATGTCGGGTGGTTGGGTTATACGTACAGTTTGTAAGAAAAGGGAAAGGAAAGCTGGTTTTTACAGAAAAAGATTTTGTTTTCTTTTTACATTCAGACATATGGAAATACTCTTCAATTCTTTCCCTTTCATGTTCCCTATCTTTTATTTAGACGACAATGTCATTTGAGAGAGAGTAATATGAACTACTCTCCTACACCTAATTCTATTTTCTCTTTGAATAGAACTCTTCCTATACTTCAAAGCCCACCTGAAACACACTTTTGGGAACAAGCCAAGCTGATCGTCAATATATTTGCTCTCATTTTCTGCAAGAATGGAAACATCCTCTTTTCCAGATGCATTGGACATTTGAAGAGAACACAATAAAGCGTTGTGGTCACAACAACACCACCAGAAATGTGTTCAAGAGAGCAAAAAACGGTCGGGAGTTTTTCATTGTATTTTCTCAAAAAGGCCAGAAGAGTTCTAAAACAATCAAATTTCACAAATCGGTTTCTTTCTTACCAAGACCGTAGGCCAAGATCAAAGATGTTGATTCCAGTCCAGCAGAACCCGTGTGGATCCCGTTGATGCCATAAACACTTTTATTGTAGTTAACAATGGCTTCCATATTGATAGGAATTTCTGGAACGTACGGAATGGTTCCTTCCTCCCTAGAAAGAAAAAGAAACAAATATGAACGCTCAAGACTTAAGAGAAGTTGGCTTTATGCAAGATTATTTCTTCATAGCATCTTCCTAACACATACAAATGCGTACGAGCCATGATCAAATATTTCTATACTCAAAATTATTTTAAATTACTGTGTTTGATGGCATAAATGGCACACAGGCACATTAGACGCACCAACTATTTTAGAAGGACACATTCAGGAACAAAAAATAATGTAATGTTTAAAGAAAACTAGCAACACATTAGAAAATCATTTAAGCGAGAGCAGAAAACGTCACTGTATATAAAAAGCAAATCTAGCAGTAGAGCTGAACGTAAAACAAGAAATCACAATTGAGAAAATATCCAAAGTGATTAGAGTAAAGAGAATGTTTACTATATGTTCTGAGAATTCCTTTTACGATACTAATAATAGTAGTCATAATATTTGACTAAGTATTATTATGGTGCCTGGGTTGGTAGAAGTGATCATCTGATATAAAATTATAGTAGACACCATTAAGGAAAATGAAAAGCCTCAACTTCACGTTTAATATGCATTCATTCATTTTCTAGGGTTTATCAATCCATTGCAGGCTATTTAAAGCCAGAGAAATATTGTTTTTAGAGTGTAATAATTTTTTGTAGATAATAATGATTTAGTGATACAAGTCTTACTAATTAACCCATAGAGCTGGGAGAAGAGTTGAATTCGTGCCTTTTACCAGGGGTATTTGCATATAAGTGAATATAGCAAACCCAACTGGAATTAGAACTTGGCTCTCCAATTTCCAATTCTAAAACAATTTTCCATTACATTACCTGCACATCCAATACAGCACCTGGTATTCTCAAGCAGTCACCCATCTAGGTACTAACCAGGGTCAATGTTGCTTAACTTCGGTGATTGTATGGGGACTAGTGTTTCAACACTATATGGCCATAGGCCCAACTACACATTTAAGATATAGGCTGATTTTTATATTTTAGCCAGTTTTGTGGAAAATAAGGTGGTGTGTCTTAGATGCCATTAAATTTTTTCAGGTAAATTCTACATCTTTAATGAAAAGTCAAATCAGTTAATCCAATAATCCAATCCAATATTCAATTCTTGCCCAACTACAAATTAGGAACACAGCTGATTCTGATGGACGTTTAGCTGAGGAGAGAGAAGAGATTCTGATCAGCGTCTCCAAAAGTGAAAGCATTACTGCCAAACAAAATCAAGAAACAACTTACATATGTTGCTGAGTTGGGGTTACTGGTCTCCTGGGGTCAAGGAATGCTTTTGGTAGGGAGAGAAGTCCACCGAATTTCAATGAAACTAAAAAGAAAAAAAAAAAGTGTAAACATTAAGTGTATTCATTCAAAACATGAAATTGAGAAAAAGAAAAAAAAAGGTGATCCCAAACGAGTCATCAATCTGTAAATGGTCTCAATTTTTAAAAGGATCCATTTTCTTACCGATAACGTGTTTGCTAGTAATTCCCTTTTCAGTTATTGTGGCTGCCATTGTTGAGATGTGAGCTGGGAAAATATAGGCTTGACGCATTACCATTGGTACTGGTGGGGGGTTGAAGGAGGAGAATGCTGTAGAGTTGCTTTGTTCTTTTCCTTCATACATTTCCAAGATGACCATTTCATTACGGCGATTCTTCTGGCTGTAGAAATTGTACTGCAAAACAGGAAAATGTTAATCAGTTGGGCAACAGTTTTAAGATTTAGGAATTACACTTAGAACAACGGACAAATCGTTTGAAATACAAATTACATCAAAGCTTAATTTTTATATAATGATGTTAGCTGCGTGAATTGGAGTTTAACATTTTTGCAGACGAAACTGCAAATCACATAATTTCAGGATGTAAATAATTTAATAAACAAAAGAAATTAAATTTCAAAATGTCGTCACATTGACATATCCCTTTTGAAAAACATGAAAAAGAACAATTAGAGCCTGAGAATATTTGAAATAAACAAGCACCCATTTTGAAAAATTGTTAAGCATAAAATTGGTGTTAATGGATAAATAAATAAAAAAATATTTTTATGCCTATTAAAGATCTCTTATAGGGCAAGAAAAGGAATATATAATGTGTGTGTGTGTATATATATATATATATATATATATATATATATATTTATTTGAAAATTATAACATAAATATGTTATAAAATCACTACAAAAATAGCCATTTTGTTTCAACACCTCTGGTGTCTTATCAAGTGATGATGTTGAATGTAGAATAAAGGGTTTTAAAAGGTTCAAATCAATCAAACACCCTTCACTAAGGGAAATGCTGTTACATAAGCTAGAATGACCAATCAAAATACAAGTATACGAGAATTCAAAAAACTTGACAACGGAGTAAGGTTATAATAATTATTTAATGCCTTAATGTTGGGGTTAGACTAAAATAGAATCTATTCTAACTAATAAGTATTAAATTATATGATAAAATTTGAAATTAAAAATTACCCATTTTAAAATTTAAATTTAATCTCTAAGTTTAAAATTATAAAATTACTGAGGAAAAAAGAAAAAATACATCTGTTATTCTATTTATTTTGTTTTTATTGAAATTAAGTTGGAATAAACGTTAAGATCAAATGTTGCTCTGAACTTCATGACAACATAGATACATTTGAATTCTAAATACAGGCAGGGGAGAATGACATCTGGCAAAAGACATCTGGCAAAAGACAATACACACGCAATCAGATTATAATACATAAGTGCACGTTGCTAAGAAAGTTGGTTCAGTTTGTCGTGACAGACAATTTGTTCTCATTAGAATCCGTCTTGCACACGTTTATAAATCTACCATTCGTCCATGCATTGAATATGGCTGCCATATCAAATTTGGCTCCTGCTGTATATCTCAAGATTCTTGAGAAATTCAAAGAAGGATCTGTGATGTAAGTGATCTTGACCTGGCATCTTGACTTTAGTCACTTTCTCGCTGATATAACATGACTTCCCTCTGTCTTTTTCTACAAATATTTCCATGGCAGTTATTCTGAGGAGCTTTTTTTCCCTAGTACTTTGATGACATAAATATTTAAACATGTCACTAGCTTGGCAACTAGGTTTCATTGTTTTACAGTTGAACTAGCAAGATGCTATAAGTGGACTTGAAAAACTTGGAAGAAACCAGTCACAGGGAAACAAAAAATGACTTCATAATTGCTGACCAAAACATTGCCATTAAAGATGTAAATGTCGTAAGTTAACATAGGAATCGATCATAAAAATGATTGATTGGCAAGTGAAATTTGGCTTTAAAACTGACAGAAACAAAATGAGTTTAAGAAAGAAAACATATTCTAATAAGGTCAGAGGGAATGTCACCAAATTTCAGGTAGAAATCAAGAAGAGATTTCAGGCATTGTGGAATGAGAAAAATAACGTAGAAAATTTGAATAGCAAATTGGTAATTTGTAATTTAGGAATAACAAAGGGAGATAACTCAAAATCAGCATTGATGGCAAAAAGAAATATAGATTTAAATAATTAAGATAAAATTAAACCAATCAGTTAAGAATGAAATACAAAAACAAAAGATGAGGTTGGAAAGAGTAAAAGAATCTATGAGGAAAAAAAGACAGAAGATAATGATTGACATTGCATTTAAATTTTCAAAGATTAAAGTTGCTTGGAAACCAAGAAGCTAAAAGCCACAAATAAGAAGTGGGAAAAGAGAAATTGTTAGCATAGAACTTATGATTGCAACTAGCAATTTCAACTGTAAAATGATGAGACCTAGCTGCCAATCTAGTACTGCGCTTAAATTCATAAAATAGTTATAGAAAAGACACAGATATGCTATATTACAGCAGTGGGAAAATGACTAAAGCTGAGATGCCAAATCAGGACCAATAATATTACAGATTCTTCTTTGGATTTTATCAAGAATCTCTAAATATGCAGCAGAAGAAGCACCAGACCAAATGTGAGAGCAATATTCGATGCATGGACAAATGGGAGACTTATAAATGTGTAAGACAGATTCTGATGAAAAAGATTGTCTTGCATGACAAAGTGAACCAACTTTTCATAAGAATTTGAATATTGTGTTTATAAGTCGTAATTGACTGTGGAGGGCAATAAATGCCTTTGATAAAAACCGTGATTTTTATTGAAGACTTATTGTCCATCAATATCTAGAAGAATAGAAAAGCATCACCAATAGAAAATATTTTGTTGGAACAAAGTTGTTTTCAAGCTCAACTGACTTGTTTTCCTTCATTCATCAACCAATCACATAAACAATGAGAATTATTGGAAGTGACTTCCTGGTTTTCTTACAGATATATTTGGAAAATATTTGCAAAGGAAAAATACCTAAACTTCAAAAAAAAAAAAAAAAAAAATATAATTAAAATCTAATATTCCCATTTGAACTTTTGTTTGTTTCAACAGCTGTTAAGGTTAAACATTTTTTCTTCTTTTCAGTTGACAAATAGACAACATGAAAGTTTTTTGTTTCCCCATCGCCATGGAATCTTTCATTTTCTTACATCTCATCGACATTCTTTACACCCAGAGATTTACAGGGTCATCATCAACATCATGCATGATTTACACCAGTGTCAGATTGCAAATTCCTGGAACCTATTTCAGTCATTATGTGTTTGTTCAGGCCAATACAACCCCGTGAATTGCCAGACTGTTGGGGGATGGGTGTTTTTACAGAGACGCCATCTCCAGAGAGATTACCATCCAAGGCTAAAGAGCTTCTATTGGCCACCCGTGATTTTGAGCTAGCACAGTCATTTTCAACCAAATACAGTACCACTTGAAGTCGCCAGTGCAAGGGAGATTATTCCCTTTTACATTATTTACAAATATCCTCATCTTTCTTATCATGTTTCGGCCATTGTGCCTTCTTCAGATGTCTGTTGATCAAGGGTATTCTTCAGGGAAATTTGAACTGAACCCTTTATTTAATCTACAGGAGTAGAGTGTTCTTTTGTCTATGTCTAAGGGAGATAACAAGTCTTTTTCTCTCTTTTCCTTTTTTTTAATAATTGGCCCATTATTGCTGGACCTGTCTTTTCTAAACCTGATCTTTTACTACTTAAACCTAATAGTCTTCTTGACTCAAGCTGCTGTCCTTTAAGGAAAAGTACTTGGCATATAATATACTACGACATAATACATCAATAAAAACAAAAAATGCAGGGGCTGAACAGCATTAATTTTAAGATTAAGAAATATTTTAACTATTTGGAAACAATTAGCTTGGAATGACTGACAAGATATTTAACCGATATGTGATCAGACAAAAATATCATCCAGTATCTTCGTATTCCATTGGTGACATGTAAATTCCACTGGAGCAGCTTCTTCCCGCAAACCAACTCCCAAAACGATGCTTACCCTGATCACTACAATCTTAACCGGTTCATGTCAACCCTAGACTGAATCATTATCTTCCCCACAAATCCCTATAAACCGTGCCTCTTACTCTCTAACATTCTACCTCGAGTGACTCTTGGGCCTTATACAGGGTGAACATCATTGTAAAAAAATGTCTCAATTGGTTAAGGAGAATAAAAGGAAGAAAATATGATTGGAGTTCCATTCGATAGCGCTACCTTTGAAGTCTTTTTGTAATTATTCCATTGGGGGGAGGAGGAGGGGGAGAAATAAATTGTCCTGAACCGATGAAGAAACATTGAAAAGAAAACTTTTACTTACAACAATCCAATTCTCGGAATGTACAACATGCACAGGTCCTCGAACCCTGCGATGAGTAGCATGGAAGACAATGTTACCAGAGATTAAATCTATCAGGTAAACATTCAAGAAATTAGAAGGGGCTGGAAAAAAAATAGAATCAAGATTAGAGCTTCATTCAAAACTGGAAAAGGAAAAGCATTCATTTGAGGAAGTGAAGCAATTAACAAAATAGAGAAATCATTTCTCACAGAAGAAACATCTACCACAGTGAAACAGCAAATCTCTAAAGCCATTGCAATGAGTTCCTTCCTTGTGATGTTACATTTTACAGTTTTGCCTCAAGATTTCACTGTAAATATTTCAAATTCTTCTAATGGATTTTTCTTACATTTTCCTTATTTACTGGTTTACTATAAACACCATATTCTGCGGGCGCACATTTGCAAAGGCATTCCTGTGTTTTTAAACAGTGAAATTTACGTCTACTGGCCTAGAGATTAAAAGTCTTAAAGAAAATGTACTTCCCAACAGGAAGCAAACCTGTATTCCCTTTTTAAGTAGAGAAACTGCTTTCAAATTCAGCATGCTTTACCATTATGTTACATGAAGTATTACAGCAAAGTAAGAATCAATTACACTACCTAGGAAATAATTCTCTTTATTAAGACTTCCAATCTCTAGGCTGATAGAATGACAAGAACAATGAAATTAAAGTCTTTGTTTAAAACACCAAGTAAATGAAACTTACAGAATGCCAGCGTCACTTGAAAGAGCAAATATTACCCAGTTTTACTAAAGTGTTTCTTTATCTCTGAGTTCAACCCCAATGGTTTCCAAACACACA
Source organism: Acanthosepion esculentum (assembly GCA_964036315.1). Taxonomy (NCBI): domain Eukaryota; kingdom Metazoa; phylum Mollusca; class Cephalopoda; order Sepiida; family Sepiidae; genus Acanthosepion; species Acanthosepion esculentum. The sequence goes on from OZ038494.1 coordinate 6,623,724, forward strand.
ATTTCCTAAATTGATTGTTTTTTTTCTCTTGACACATTACATAAAACTTTCTTCACAAACCCTCTTCTATTTCTATTATAGGAAAAACAGTAGCCCCCCTCAGGTATTCTTGATAACTCATATCATCAAACCTCTTTGGGGATAAGCCATTTCTCATAATAATCATATCTTTATAATGATATGAAAAAAGAAAAAAGGTGTCACTCACTTTTCTGTGATGGCAAAGATGGTTCTTCCCCTTCTGCAGTGACCACAGCCAAATTTGGATTCAGGTATTTGTACAGCACACTCCTGTCCCCAAGCACACGTCCTTGGGAATGAACAACTTCTGATGACGAAAATAAAAAGTCATTGAATTCATTTGAATTTTATGTTTCAAGTTTGAAAATATTGTCTTTATATCTCTCTCATATATATATATATATATATATATATATATATATGTGTGTGTGTGTGTGTGTGTGTGTGTGTGTGTGAGAGAGAGAGAGATTGTCAATGGTAGGGAACCAAAAAACTGGAAGAGTTTCATAGCTAAGAAGTGTGAGAAAAGAAATGATTAGAATAGAACTTATGACTACATCTCGTTTGTTGAACTGTAAAATGATGAGACCAAGTTGACAATTTAGTAGTACGCTTAAATTCATGTGGTTGATGTACCAAGGAGGAAAACTCATTGGAACAATTGCCCTAAAACTATTGATAGAAAAGACACAGAGAAATCATGTTATGGTGGTGGAAAAAGTCACTGAAATTGAAATGCCAAGACCAATAACATTACAGATTCTTCTTTCAATTTTGTCTAAAATCTTGAGATATATAGCAGAAGCCCCAGGCCAGATATGGCAGTGATATTCAGTGCCTGGACAAATGGTAGATTTTGTCTAGAATCTGGAGAAAAACTGTGCATGATTCTTGAATGCAATACTGCTGAATATCACAGAAATGAAACGTTGTGCCTAACAGAGACATAAGCAGTCCTTTTTACTTGACACAAAACAAAATCACTTTACACAGAAAAAAGAAAAAAAAGTTGCCTACAGTTAATATTCATATTTTGGGGATAGGGGACATAATTATTCAAAATTTATTTTTTAGTTCAGCTGTTAGTTTACCCAAAGGTGACTCACGGTAGAGGGGGTAACTGAATGAGATTGGTGGAAGTGATGGAGGGCAGGAGCGATTAAGAATGGATGTGCAGGATAGACACTAGACTTGAAGAAATGAGGATTGTAGTTGTTAGGAAGCAAGAGTTTGTTCTACAAAGTAACAGTTTTGGGGAAGGATGCTGTCTAAATGGAACTTACTCTATACTTAAGGAACATGAAGACAATGGGGAACAGTTTAACAGTCGACATGGCATGGTGTGTCCTGGCTGCAAAGGTCTGAACGGGGCAACAGAGTTGTGAGAGGCTAGAAATGATTTTAATATGGGATATAGGTTGCAGGGTGCAAAATAATTCATCACCCACAAGGCCGTGTAAGCACTTTTGAACTCTGTCAAGGCCGGTCAGTGAGGATTGGGCATCACCAGTGCTGATATGGCAGCAATACTCCATTCTTGGTCATTCTTGGACAGAGCATGGCAGCAGGAGTTTGATATTTTCTGGAGCAATACAAGGAACTGACCATTCTTACAGCATCTTTAGCAATGGCACAAATAGACCCGCAGTAGGTGTTCCAGGCAAGGTGCAACCACTCATCAAGATTGGTGCAGGGTTTGGGTTTGCTTGGTGGTGAAATGAATAAAAAAAAACATTTATGAGAGACAAGATTTTTGCCATGTTTAATGTCACAGTAATTTATTTGAAATGTAAACCCGACCCACGAGGGGGATAAAAAAGTTTTACATGCCGATGAAAAGGGTAAAGTGAATTTATAAACTGATCTCCAATCAAATGATGCAAAGTGGCAAACTGTTAATTAGCATGTAAATCAGCAACATGAGTTCAAATTCTCGCCAAGTTTGCTTGTATTCCCTTTAAATTCATGCTGATGAGAAAGGCATGACTCAACTTTTCCCTACACTTTATCTCTTCACCAGATACCTTGACAAAAAGTATTGCAACTGGCAGCCCACAATGGTTGGCACAGATTGGAGTGAAGAAGTTGAGTAAACCACTCCCCTATAATTATTCAGGTAAGGCAACAAGGTGGCATCATTTTACAGTTGAAATGGCAAGATGTAATCATGAGTTCTATGCTACCAGTTTTTTCTATCACACTTCTCGCTTGTGGAACTCTCTTCCTCTTTCTTGCTTTCCAGACAACTTTGATTTTCAAAAATTTAAATGCAATATCAACCATTATTTTCTGTCTTCTTAATTGTTCTTCTATTATTGTTTTCACTCCTTAATAATGTTTCTCTTTTTCTTATATTCTTTCACACTCAGTAACCCTTTGAGTCTTAGTGGATTTATTGCCTTCTTTGGGGTGAAATGATTAAAAAAAAAGAAAAAGAAAAAGTGAGCAATAATTATAAAAAAATGCTACAGTCATTGTCACTTTTGAAAGACCAGTCGTTCAAAATGTAAAGTATTAAAAATTGACCAATTATAAAAACTAACAATAAAGGAATGGAACAAATTATTATATCTTTTCCCCAAGGAGGATGAACGTCAATATGTTTTAGCTTTTTAGTCTTTATTATAATCAATGTTTCACTTACCCGAGGCTCTTTTCGGCAAAACATTTGTGATGGTCTGCAAATTCTGCTGCATATTTATTGACCAAAGATTCTCCGTTTGCATCTAAGAATCAGAATCAACCAAATGCGTTATTATTCTATGGAAAGCATGGGTAGGTATATGGCACCCCGTGAGGATCAAACTCACTATGCTGAAGTAACAATCTGTGAAACTAGCTTGAGAACCATTACATTACAGCAAGGCACCCAAGGGCGTAAGAATAAAATATGTAAACAAATCTACTTTAGTGATTTGGAGGGGAAAGGACAATTATAAGATATTAAAAATAATTAATCTTCACTTTGGGATTTAGTCAAACTCTTAATTATCAGCTAAATAATATTTAAAAACTCTGAAAGCAAATAATTACATCTGACATAATCATCCCGAAACTGGCATAGCAAATGATACACACCAGACATGACCAAAATATTGTATCAAACCACTCCCCCACCCCCCATAATTACCTTCCCTACCCAGGGAGTAGTTGAAAAAGCTGTTCTTTTCATTATCAGTTTTGACAGGGATAAATTAAAACTTGATAATATATTTTATTGATTGATATTAACGTTCAGTGGACCAGTCTGTCTATTTATTTAGTAAGTTTAGTCTAGCACAAAGCCACAATAATGGAAGCAGGGAAGATTTTCTTGGTCTGCAAGACAAGCTTGTTAACCATTGCACTACATAATGTTTACAACCTGTTCAGTTCATGTCCTCCACATTATTCAACAAAACTCTTCACTACACGATCATTTAACCATTAACACACTGCATTATTCACGGCTTTCCTTTCCACTTCAAGGCTACTACTCTCTACTACACTACTTAATTTCAGTCATAGTCATTTTCTGTTGCCATAGCAGGAGATGACAACACAATTGCAAAATTCAAACAGGCTATCATTCATTCATCTGAGTCACTTGCAATGGCATGAATGTTAAAGGCTAAGATAAAGCAAGCCCTTTGAAATCAAATTCATTCATTTGTGTTTCAGAAATTCAGCAAGCTACAAATCAAAAGGGATTATTTCTCATAAAAATAAAAAAAAGTTTCATTTTACCTTGCCACGATTGTTAACAACTCGATAACCCAGGATTTCTCCGTCTATCATGTTGACAGTGTGGAAGAACACAGTCGGTAGGAATGTTTTCAATGTCTTTTTATAACTGGCTGGATATGTATGCACCTGATAAAAATGAAGAAAATAATATCAGACAAAAATTCAACAATTCATATGACAGCCTCTGTGAAATTTTATAATAATAAAAAAAAAAGCAATATATTTTTGTTGTTTCGATTATTCATGGTTTTCTTCTCTCTTCTTCTAAAGAAATAAACAGTAAATTCTGTCTGTCTGTCCGTCCATCCGCCTGAAACCTCTCTAACTCAGACCACACTTGCTCTACAAAGACATATACTATTTTGGAATTGGGATGGTCCCAGGATTGAAAATCTCTTCTTCATCTGGAGCTTGAAAATTCAGCATTGGGATTTGTGCCTGGATGAAGAGGGAATAGTTAAAAGTTAAAATTTTAAAATAACTGGGGGGGGGGGGATAGTGATTTTAAAAGTTTTTCATTTCTATTGAGTTTAAAGTAACACAAAAACTTTGTGAATTTAAAATTTTTTGTTTTAAATTCAGCTTAAAATTATCTCCAAAACTTTGTGAATTGAGGAAATCAATTTTATTTCTTCAAAATGCCAAGGAATCAGAGTTAAAGTGAGCGATTTCAGGACGTGAGGTTTTGAAGTTTCGCAGAGTTTGCCATTTGAAGAATTCAACTTTTGGGTGGAATTGGACTTATAGCCCGGATCAGAGTTAAAGTGAGGTTTTGAGTTCTATGGAGAGAATTAAGGAGTTCAAAATTATTTCTTCAAAATTATTATTGCTGTTTTCTAAGCTGGACCAGAGGTCCCTTTAGTCTTGGGTCTAGCTAGCTTGAAAGTCCGCAGGGAGTGCAGCTTTTAAGATAGTTTTATTTAACATTAACATATTTAAAAGAAAAAAAAAATTGAAAAATATAAAAATATGTAATAATAATTTTCAAATAATTTAAAATTTATTGACCTAAAGATAGAAACTGAGACCCTGAAAACTGTTATAAAAATATAAATTGAAACCCTGAAAACTGTTATAAAACTCACAGTATAAGTGTCATCAAGAATCAAGACACCTTTGAGGAAATTGCTGTCAGGTTCAGAAAACATGGATGCTTGAAGCACAGTATATAGCAAGTTCTTGCCACTGGATGGAATGTCAGCCACAGGGGCACCAGTGACAGGATTGAAGGCGTATAATAAACCTTTGCCATTGACCTAGAGAGAGAGAGAGAGAGAGAGAGAGAGAAATGCATTAAAGAGAGACTGATTTTTAATGTCAAATTTATAATCGAGTTCATCAACTTGACGTTACATTTGAAAGTTCGGTAATAATAAAAACAATAAATAAATTCAAAATGTAAATGATCAAAGATGTCAAGGAAAAAGCATGTGTTGTGGCCAAGATAATTTATTAGCCACGCAAGTCAAATGGAATGCTTTGTTGTGGAGCGATGGTTAGCACTGATTATTATTACAATAGCGAGTTTGATTCTCAAGTCTATGACCCTCCACACCTGTGGTTCTGTGTCAGATGGAGGAGGAGGAGGAGGAGGAGGAAAGGTAAAAGGTAAGAAAGAGAGAGAGAAAACTGAAAAGAAAAGAGGGAGAAATAGAGGTGAAAAGCACAAGCAAACTTGAATTTCTTACTTCTTCTCTTTGATCTTTTCAAGTGGCTAAAGCTATAATTTTTTCTCTTTGTAAACATCACACACACTCACATTTACGCAGAAAAGTAGGTTGGTGCTATTGTATTGCCATACAGACACAAGTATGTCACATCTTGGGAGTTAAATATTGGAGTAGAACGGGTTAAGACAAAATTAACAAATTGTTTTCTGCTTTACATAAAGGGGGTGGAAAGAAAGAAAAAAAAAATCTCCAATGGACCTTGCTTTTTCCCAACACCAGGCATTGAGGGTCAAGTCCAATGTGTGCTGTTGTTCTCATGACAAAAAGTAACAGCTTGTCCTTGCCATTGCTGTCAAATGGAGCAATCTTAGAAATGTAGTGGTGCCAAATAATACGACCATTTTGGCTTCGGATTCCAAACAACTGCAAAAAAAGAAAAGAGAAAAAAAAACTTTCAACATAAAGCCAAATAAACAGACATGAAAGCTAGGAAAATGCATTTTAGTTTTACAGCAACAGAAGAAATATCATTTTGTTAAATGGTCACAAAACACATTAGCATAAAAAGAGAATGATTTCAAAACATTAAATAGAAAATAGCCCAATTCTATGAGTAACACTTGTATTAATTCCTGACCACTAGCAATACTTTTCTCCCGCATTTGCAATGCATTCCTATAGTTAAATCATTAGCAACACATTTACATTATACATAGCTCTATATTATTAATAAGGTTTGCTTTTAACTCCTGACCAATGACAATCTCATTTTCTCCAATTTTCAAATCACAGCATATAGACTGAATTATTGATTGATTAATCGTTTGTTTTTTTATGGTTTATCAACCCTTTGCAGGTTATTTAAAACCAGAAAATATTTTTACATTTTAAGAGTTTTTTTGAGATAATAATCGTTTAATGATACAAGACTTACTAACTAACCCATAGCTGGAGAGAGAGTAGAGGTTGATTCATACCTTTCCTAAGGGTATTTGCGTGTAAGTGAATATAATGAACCCAACTGGAATTGGATCTTGGCTCTCAGATCAACAATTCCGAGCCATTATCCATTGCACCATCCTCACATCCAAACTTACAGCACTGAGCATTCCTCAGCTGTCACCCATCTAGGTACTGACCAGGCTCGACTTTGCTTAACTTCAGTGATTGTGATGTGGCTGTAAGCCTAACATATAGATTAAATACTTAAACTCACTGCCACAAATTCTCAGAATGATCCTCATCAGATTCAACACTCATTAAACGTGGGCTATTAAAAATTCTTGTGGGAGAGGGGCATAAACTACACCCCCTGCCAGCACGCATATTGGTGTGTTCCTGGGTTTCATTTTGCACAAACCTTTTTGTGCAGAACATAGAAAAGTATTAAATAATCACCTTTTTTTAATTCATTTTTCCTATAAAGATGAATGCGTGGAAAGTTGAACTGTTGAGCCAAGTTCAAATCTGGGTTACGTCTGTTGCATTCACTTTTGAAATATTTGTCATTGGAAAAGGCAGGAGTTCATCACTTCTCCCACCCAGCTATGGGTTAAATAGCAGGGTAGGTGGGGAGCTCTCTAGCTGTGGTTGGCAACCAGTCTAGGAGAAGGACAAAACAACTCTCTGAGTAAGAGTTCTGCAAGGGTCCTCTAGTGGATTAGGCAACAGAAGGTGGGGGTGAGTAGATACACCCAGCCTAACTCCATATTACTCTAATATTAAACCTTGTCATAGGGAACTGGCCTTGATGAAATCATAATAATGTATGAAATTTTGTTTACAGTCAAAAATACTAAGTGAAAAAATATGGGAGATTAGTTGACCAGATTGGAAACTGATGGAAGAAGGTTTGGTTTAAAAATATTAACCAAAGCTTATAAAATGCTTATGAGAAAAGCACTGGTAGGATTTGAACCCAAAATAAATCTAGTAAGATTTAGTAAATTCAGTACATCTGAATTTTCCCTACGTCAATTTTCATCCCCAAGGAAGTTATGGCGACAAGATTAATGTGTTTAACAAAATTCTGCAAACCCAGATGAATCTGAGAATAGTTTATTTAGCAAATTATTTAACCAAGTTTATGTTGATTTTTACCACAATATGCAAACCCAAAATCTGACCGGAAACAGAAAACATCCATAAATGTTATCCCCTGGACAAATGTCTATATAAATCAGGACTCACAGCAGTGGTGTGGCTAGAGTTGGGGCAGTCCACTTCAGGTGGCACTTTTGTGTCTGCTATAGGCTATAAGCCTATATTGAAATAAAAGTCATTTTAATGTCAGAACAGTACTCACAATTGAAGGATCTTTTTGATTTCAAGTAACAAACTACAGCATATCTATTGGCCTATCTACTGTCTATAGAGCGACAATTGAGAGATGAAATAGTTTTTGAAGAATTTACCAACTAAAAACCAAAAGAAGTTACTTTGTAGGAAGTTGTAATTTGTGAACCTGCACTTACAGAGTGTTTTACAAATGAAGAACTTGAGAAATTGTCTATGACAGGAACTAAACTAGAACTTCCTAAATTACCTGCCCATTCACAAGGGGTTGAAAGGGTTGTGAAATTAACAACAGAAGCGTCACAAGTTGTATATGGGAGGAAGCAAGACATAGACACATTATTACAAAGTCATTGTGCCACCAAATTAGGCCTTCATTTTCCTCAAAAGGAAATTACGCAGAACAATTTAGTTCTATTATAACATAGTTTTTATTATTGTGTTCAATAAAAATTTAAAATACTTGGTTCTCTAACTTGTATCCAGTTGTTTTATTGTGTAATACATCTTCACATATCTTTTTGATTTGTGAAATTTAAAAGACTTAGTTGCTAATCAGCCTTTTTAACAATTTTTGTTTAATCAATGCTGTAAAAGTTGAGATATTTTGCTAGTTGTGATTCATAATTAAAATTATAATTCATATTTTTTTTTCAATGTATTTCATATAAATATATCAATTTTAACTGAATTTATTACTAAAATAGTGAAATTTCAAAGTCAGTTTCTAGTAAAACACTATGAAAATTAAGGATTTCTCAGTATTTTTCCATAGGATTTTTAAAATTAAATGGTCAATTTTATTTTCAAGATAGGAATCTAATTTTTAGTATCTGTTCTTATCACATCAAATCCCAATTATCATCACCATTGCTGTGTTGATTTTCTGAAAAAAGTTGCAAATCAACCTGCCCTAATGTACCATGCGTGATACATGCTTAGGCAGTCATGTATCTTTTGATACATGACTGACGAGGCAGATTTTTTTTTCCTACAGTAGGTTGCCATTTCTTTCTGCCATAGACCAATTTCCATCCAAGGCTATAGAACCCAGTCTTCCCTGCTATTTACCCATAGCTGGAGGGAGAAGATAAGGATTCATACCTTTCCCAAGGGTATTAGCACGTAAGTGAATGTAATGAATTCGACTGGAATTTGAACTCGGCTCTCTGATTTCTCAATCCGAGCCACTATCCATTACTCTGCTGTGCCTCCTCAAAATAATCAGTCAGTCAATTATGTGCCATGCATGATACATGATTAGGCAATCATGTATCTATCAATACATGACTGACGAGGCAGATTTTTTTCCCGCAGTAGGTTGCCATTTCTTTCTGCGGTAGACCAGTTGCCATCCAAGGCTATAGAACCCAGTCTGTCCTGCTATGTACCCATAGGTGGGGGGTAGAAGAAGAGGATTCATACCTTTCCCAAGGGTATTAGCATGTAAGTGAATGTAATGGATTCGACTGGAATTCGAACTCAGCTCTCTGATTTCTCAATCTGAGCCACTATCCATTACTTCACCGTGCCTCTGTTCTCACATATACAAAAAGATAATAAATGTAGGAAATAAATTTTGTTTTGCCTGTCTTACCTTTCCAGGTCGGGTAACTGCCAAAATGATTTTATTCAAATTGAATTCATCCCTTGTAAGCTCTTCCTCATCATCGTCATCATCATCATCGTCCTCTTCAATCTCTGTTTCTTCATCGTCGTCTACGCTTGAGGTCGGCTGATGGTGCCTGTGCCCTTTCATTCTTTGAAGGATATACTGAATCAGTGACTAAAGAAAAAAAAAAAAATACAAACTTTACACTCAAATACTCTTGCTCCAACATCAAAAAATGCTTCTCCCTAAAATGTTTTTTTTTCTTTTTTGTCTGTGCTACAATTTGAAACAGCTAAACTCATGAATAAACTTATGGGTACTTGCTGTGGGGCAGTGGTTACCAAGCTTGTCTCACAATTTGCTAGTGTAGAGGGTTCAATTCTCACTAGGTGCCCCAATCCTACGGCCTTGTGCCAGACTAAGCTGGGCAAATATCCATAAATATAAAATCCGAGACAAAAATTTGCTTGATTTTAAAACCCAAATCTACCGTTTCATTATCATATTGACTTAACAGATTTTCAAGCTTTTATCCATTTTAGACATTCATTAAACATCACCCAATTAGGTCTGGAGAGACGTGGGGGGGGGCGTGAACATATAAAAGATCTGGGAAAGGGAGTTAATCAATAACTTTGCTACTTGACAATTCTCATTCTCAATTTACATATACAATCAAGGAACCTGTCATCTTGATTCCAGGAAGAATTAATTGAAACAAAACCAAAATTTGTTTTTATGATGGCATAAACAATTTCTCTTCAAGGGGACATCATGTCATAAAAAGTTAGAAATATGCAGAAATCATTTTGTTTCTAAAAAAAAAAAAAAAAAAAATTGCTGGAAATTTGTTAAATTAATTTTAATCCTTTAAAATAAGAAAAACAAAAAAGCGCAAACATTTTTGTTACCTTAACTTGTCCAACTTGAGAAGTCAGTCGATTCACAAACATTGTCAATACATCATCTGGAAATTGAAAAGATCAAATTATGGAATAAAAAAATATTTGCACTTTAAAATCTTTTAATAAAACTAAAACTAACCAAGCAAAGCTAAAAATGTTTTTTTACTCATAATGAACTCTGTAGAAAATGCTGAGTGGTATGGAATAAATGGTTTCACTTGCTGTCTACTTTTCAGTAAAGGAACTCTACCAAAATAAAGTTAAGGAAACTAGAAGAAAAAAAGGGGGGGGGGACAAACAAGAAGAAAAAGAAAAGAAGAAGAAAAGGAAAAGAAGAAGAAAAAGAAAAGAAGAAGAAAAAGAAAAGAAGAAGAAAAAGAAAAGAAGAAGAAAAAGAAAAGAAGAAGAAAAAGAAAAAGAATAGAAGAAGAAAAAGAATAGAAGAAGAAAAAGAATAGAAGAAAAAGAAAAGAAAAAGAAAAGAAGAAGAAAAAGAATAGAAGAAGAAAAAGAAAAGAAAAAGAAAAGAAGAAGAAAAAGAAAAGAAGAAAAAGAAAAGAAGAAGAAAAAGAAAAGAAAAAGAAAAGAAGAAGAAAAAGAAAAGAAGAAGAAAAAGAAAAGAAGAAGAAAAAGAAAAGAAAAAGAAAAGAAGAAGAAAAAGAATAGAAGAAGAAAAAGAATAGAAGAAGAAAAAGAAAAGAAACAAGAAAAAAAAGAAAAGAAACAAGAAAAAAAGGAAAAGAAACAAGAAAAAAGGAAACAAGAAAAAAAGGAAACAAGAAAAAAGGAAACAAGAAAAAAAGGAAACAAGAAAAAAGGAAACAAGAAAAAAAGGAAACAAAAAAAAAGGAAATAAGAAAAAAAAAAAGGAAACAAGGAAAAAAAAAAGGAAACAAAAATTGAAATGAGAAACTTTTATTTACTTTGTTGTGGTTGTCAGATGAACCGTAAATATATTTTTTGTAAAAAACTGAGTGACAAATAGATGTCATTTTTGTGATTAACAAAATAGAACTTTGCTTACTCTGCTGTGATCCAAATTCATCTTCAAACTTGGCCTGTGATTCAGATACTGGTAAATCAACCATTTCCACAGCCAAGATGTAGGCCAAGGCTTCTTCCCGGCGCCATGCAATTCGGCCTGAAATAAATTTTTAAAAAATCCTTAGAGATTCATGCCTGTCATAATGTGACAAAAACTAGAGTTTCAGATAAGTAATAGAGTTTACTTTCTGGTATGTTTAAATTCACGATTCTTCTGCAAACATGAATGCATTTTTATTTGAACCAGGATCCTCATCTTAGTTGTCTTGATCCCAATATTCTAAACAGGAGAACCATCCTCAGCTGGATGTCAAACTCTTTAACCTTGATACTTCTTAATCTTTACCGAGTTCGGAATATAATCCTTTACAGCATTCAAGAAAGTAATGTGGTTGCTAAGGATTGAACTTATGACCTTTTCATCCCACAACCAGTTTTTTTTTTATCCAATGATCTTTCATTTGGGATCTGCACAAATTCTTTTACAATGCATTCAAAAGTGAGTTAGTAAAAAAAAAAAAAAAAGTCCAAATTCAAATGGTAAAGTCCAATGGTGATGACCCTGTCCAAGTCTCCCACAATATGCGCTGCTGCTGCTACGTGCAAATATCAAGACCAGCAAAAGGGCATTGCATTCAGAAGACAAAAACTGATCAGTTTATTTCTTTATTTCCTATTCAAGGCAATAAAGCCCCAAAGACAGAGGGGATTACTGAGTGTGAAAGAATATGAATAAAAAAACATTACAGGAGAGGATAATAAAAGAAGAACGAAGGAAAGAGAAGATTACAATTGAAATTATATTTCAATTTTTGAAGATCAAAGTTGATTACAAAGCAAGAGGCTAGCAAACTTATCATATCAGGTCATCCCATAAGTTCTGTCCGAATTTTGAATTTTGAAACCACAAGATGCAATTTGAGGAACAAACTGTCCAAGGGAACAACTTCACAAAACAGCATGTCTCACTAACTGCTGAATGCTGTTGGTTTTATTGACAGTAGACAGAAACCTGGATCTAGACAAGTTGCAGAGAGGCCCATATCTGGACATGCCAAGCTGTTCTGCTGCTAAGAGGAAAGCCTGAATGTAACTGGTTTTGACAGACATATCAAAAAGCCACAATCCAAAAGAAAAATTAGTTAAAAATTAATAAAAATCATTTTATTTAATATCTGCTTGATTTATGTCATTTATTTAATACTTGAATTTTGTTTTTATATTCTAATCTCCTTTTATGTGCCATGTCTCTTCAGGATGTTGGCAATCATGGCTCTCCACAATTTCCTATCCTTTGTAGTTCTTAACAAATTTTATCTTTTTGTTATTTCTCCTAAATATTCCTTCCACCATCTATTTCCGCAAGGCCATTCTTTTATGTGCCATGTACATTGAGGACAGAGGCGATCATGGCTCTCCACAAATTTCCTATCCTTTGTAGCTCTTAATAAATTTAATCTTTTTTCTATCTCTCCCAAACCATGCCCTGTCATCCATTCACTCAAGCTTGCCAGATAGATAAGCATTGTTTTCCTCTGTCCCGCTTGCTTACAACCTGTTCTGTGAGTATCAAATTTTCCAAACCCTCTTTCCTCATGTGACATTAGAATTTTCAATTTCCTTTTGTCTCCATAACTTTGTTGTTGCTCACTAACACAGTTTTTGTCTTTAAAACAAACAGAAGAAACAGGGTGATGGTTGAGCGAGTGAATCTTTTTTTTGCAATGATAATGTAACTTTTTCTATAAATGGTTTTTATATTATCACCAGCAAAACAAAATAACAGAAGTAAAAGAACTCACCTGCTTTGTGTACCAAATGCAAAGTATAATCTTCTGAACGGATAATGGCTTTGTAACCAATGTGGCCGTCCTTTTTGGTGAACAACAGAGCATCACACTAATTTTGAAAAAAAAAATTTTTTTAATTAAAAAAAAGATTAGATTAGGTACTGCCACTGAATTTTCAATACATCAGGTTTAAAATTAATTTTTAAAAATGAAAAAAAGCATTCTTGAAGCTTTCTCTTTAGCTTGAATTGAAAGCTAAATGATTCAATTTACTATTTCCAGTAAGCAAAATACGCTGGAGTATTTCAGATAGAAATTATGTTGATTGAAATCTCATTGTTTTGGTTGCTTTCACAAAATTGGACATTTTTGATACATTTGTAAACAAAAGTTAATTCTTGGTTTTAAAAATCATCGAAAAATATACGTTTCTGAAACTTTAAGGAATATTAGCTGATTTAAAGTATAATTAAATTAAGTTGAAAAAATATTATTTACTTTAAGTTTAAAATAACAGAGAAATGGATTTTTAAAACAAACAGTAGCAGTGATTACACGCTTATCACCATTGTCACTTGTCAATCACTTGACAAGCGATGATAAAATCTATCAACAGCTTTACTGTTGTTCTACGGAGACTTTATCTGTTAAAATATAATTTAAGAAAATGATGGATGAACGTTATTTTATATAATTTTTAAGTACTCAGTAATCTTAAAAATGTTGGAAAATATTCTCCGTCATCTAATTTTAGGAACGTTGAATTTAAATTTATAGTCATTGCTCTTATTTTCTGATTATGTTGTGTATGGTCGATCATACTTTCAAACGGGCAAGTTACGTAATATTTTATATACATAAAAAAAATGAAATTTAAAAAAAAAATATTGGGCGTAAATGACTTTTATTGAGCTTTTCAATTTTTGCTTTGTAAATATAGTTTTTACTTAATAACAATATTACCCAACCAGAGTGAAGTAATGCAGAATTTTAAACAATTTATAATATTATAAATTATAAAATGAAAACAATTCTTGGAAAAATTCATTATTCATGGAAATATTTTTTCCCTTAAGACAATAGTGTCCTTAATAAATTTTATTTAAAAAAACAATTAAAAGCTTTTCTAATTAAATAATGTCATAGTTTTATTTCATTTTTTATTTTAAGGTTCAGAGTAGATTTTCAGGAAATGGACAGTAGTTTAAAAAAAAAAAAATTTGATGATTTACATTCTCCAAGGAGTCCTGCTTTCAACTAATAAAACAAATTTTGAGACTGCCATTTAATTTCTCAAAATTTCATATAGAAAATATTTAGTGTAGCAAATCAATTACCCGAAGTGGCTGGCCATAAGATTTTGAGTAGGTGATTTTATGAGACAAGTCTTTCAAAGATGACCCAGTGGAAATATCAACACCAGACATCTTCACAATCTACAAGAAATAAAATACGCATGAAAATTAGAGATTTTTATAAAACATGTACATTTGTTGATGTTATGCATGTGCTACTCATCAACTCTATGACTCAAATGTGTACTGAGTCGGTTTTCAAACCCTGTCGTCTAATGGGCAACAAACCAATATATAGTTTTATTTGCTATTGTAAATCGAGCTAATGTGCTGATGTAACTGGTTGTAAGTTTATAAAGTGTAGGATTCACATTGCTTCGCGATTTACTTTGATTAAAATCTGGCAGAAAGGATATTCAAAATAAGTTTCAACAAAAGATAAACATTATTTACAAGTAAGAAAAAATGTTATGAAAGATCACAATTACAATTCAGGCTTTTTTGCTCTATGACCGTTTTGAATAATTTTGTTTATATCGACAGAAAACCAGGAACTGTCCAAGACAAAAAAAAAAAGATCAATTACAATAATCATTGAATATTTTTTATTACGAAAATAGGGTAATATTTTTCCCCATCCAAAATCTGGCATTTCATGTGATGCAAGATTTCAGTTCTCTAAGTGGTTGTAACAACAAATGATATGAGAGAGAGAGAGAGAGAGAGAGAGAGCAGAAATAAAGAAAACCAGAATGGTCAAGTGTGTAAGAATGTGTTAGATAATGAGAGAGAGAGAGAGAGTTAGAGAGAGAAAGCAATTCTTACCTCGGTGTCTATAGATTCCAGGGTGAAAAGCACCTGTTTGTCCCCCTGTCGAGTCATTTGGGCACTCAGGAGCTAAACAAACAATAAATCAATGTTGGAAAACATTCTGTTTAAGCGCAATAGAAATTACATCAGTTCTTCTAAGTGTTTTTTTTCTCTCTCATTAACTGACAAAGTTAAAAACTGCTGCATAGATTTGAATTAAAAGATTATTTTAATATTTACGTTCGAGGAGACATTAAATGACACGCACATCGAATTTTGTTTTAATGCAAAAAAAACCCCCAAAAACCCCTCTAAAAATTATCATTCTTATTCAGTTAAAAAAAATACCAGCAGCCATATTTGTTGAAAATTTATTTGCTGCGTGACAAGATGATATGATAGAAGATGTCAAAGTCATCGCCTTTGACATCTTGTATGCATGAATTTAATTTCTTCTTTGCTGATCACTTTCTTAATGATGATGATGAGATTGAGGACTAAATTTGCCACCAACATGCAAGTTCAGGACTAGAATCTTCCAGTTTCTCCAAAACCTGCTCCCACCATCCATTCCCTATCACCATTTGGCTTTGCAAGATTTCATTGAAGGTGAAAGAAAACCAGAGTAGAAGAAAGTGCTGATGGCACGAATTTGTTTAAGGTGGACCTCAACTTGCCAGGAAGTGACCCACACACTTCATTTCATGACCTTCCTCTGTTGGCACATATGGAAGGAGACATGCAGAATCCAGTTATGAAACTGCAATGGACTGCTGCTGACTCTGTTATTATTTCAAGTGGCGCCTTCTGTAGCACATCCGTCATACGTAGCCCCCTCTTCATCTACTTGTCCGACTTTTAAGATTTGTTGTAATTATCATCCGCTTGTCCCACACTTGAGGCCTTGGGGTTGGTTGCACTTAGTCTGGGTCCTTGTGTTTGACCTTACCGCCAAGGGTGGCTCTAGTTTAGAAGTCTTGATGGCATTGCTCAAAGAATCATTGGACTGCGCAAGCCCCTCCATTACAAGGAGTGAACATCAGAGGTATATGCATAGACACGCATATATTTTACACTGGATGCTGGAGTAAACAGTTCGTAATCAAATGTTATTTTAATGACAATAATAGAAAATAAAACAATAAATAAGATAGAAAATTAATGAGCGTGTAATTTTGTGTTTTAATAGGATAATTAACAGAAAGGTCAACTGGTAAAGGTCATCAAGTAAGTGAAATATTAGCACATTATGCAAATGTGTGTAAAAACACACAAAGAAAATTTGAAATCTATTGTACACACAGAATTACAAATAATTTTACAGAGAATTTGTTTTATTGCTTTTGTTGATGTGATTTTTTATGGTTTGAAAAAGAGGAATAATTAGATTGAATTCCCAGAATTGTTTAAGACTGTTTAACCCATTACTGCTCACTGTCTCCCAAAATGGGGAAGTGGCCATCCTTTGTGTTTCTTTTGTTGTTACCAATGTTTCAGCCACTTCATTCTACAGCCTTCTTCAGACAGACAATCCATAAGGAGGGAGGGAAGAAGGTTAGAATAAAAGCAACTAAAAACAATGAGGTCAATTCTGCAAACAACATTTGGACAGACTTTTCTCAATATTACAAAATTGAAAATTAAATTGTGTAAATGGGAAACGATAATATTTTCTTCTTCACATATCAAGGTTTTGTAATCCACAATTCTAAAAATTTGGTGACAGTATTTAAAAACCGCCAGGGAATTTATATATTTTCTGCAAATATTACAGCAGTATAACCCCTGAAAACCAGATGATGAGATTATCCTGTAAAAAATATCTCTGTCAGGAGTAACAGTAAAATGAAAACCCTCGTCTCAAGTGGATAAATGAGAAGAGGTTTGGTTTGTTTTACAGCATATGAAGTTCAATGGGTTATTTAATGCTGACAAAAATTTTATTGCTGGTAATATTTTTTACTAAGTATTTCTGGTATCAAAATCCACTTTTACTCCCATCACAGCACTCTGACCCCAGCTTGGGGGTTAATTATTTGCCCATAGCTGGGACCCCAACAGGTGCCACCCACCCCAGGTCAGGGTGGACCAAGGAACACCAACATTTAAGAGGTGGTTCCATGCCCCTCAAAAGCTCCTGATGAGAGGCCTTGCTGTTGGACGTAGTTTATCGTCTTACCCAGGACGGAAATGAGGAAAGGTTGTAGGAGGAGTAGGGAGGGGTGGTGTTGTAGAGAATCATAAGTTTTTCTTACTGTGGGTGATGCGTTCACTGATGTAACCAATCCATTAGATCCAACTTTTAACACTCCAATAAACCCAGACTGAAGACGACACACAAATATGCCAGACTTCACACTGCTAATTTCATGGCCTGCTTTTTCCAAGGCAATAACAGAGTCTTTAATACCAACATCCTGAAATCAAAAGGGAAATATTTCAGAAATTTAAATTCAGTACTAAATGTGTCACTTTGTGTGTAAGTACTAAATACACGTCGTCACTGTATTTACATTTGAGGTCAAGAAAAAGAGAAAAAAAAAAGATCAGTGTCAAACAATTCCAATAAAATAGAAGACGAAAAAAATCATCTGAGTATATAATTGTGCTTGGCCCACCCTTTGTTAGAGTGCACGACCATTATCCCCGTGCTAATACCTCATTAATAATTGACTATTCGTTCTGATCGCACGGAAAGAGGGGGAAAAGACACTACTATTTGGTTTCAGTGAGAAAATGAAAGAAAGGGAAGATAGAAATGAAAGAAAGGGAAGATAGAAATGGAAAGAAAGAATCAGATTAAGCCAATAAGAACAGATGCTACACTTTGATCTTATCAAAGGCTGAGAAGTGATGGCAGCTGTGATAAAAAGCATCATTTTTCAGATACACAGTATCAGTTGCCAAAAATCCAGATACCATAAATAAAATAAGAGGGTCTGTTGAATTATTTAAAAATTATTATTATTATTATTAAGAGAAATGTTTGTAAGATGCAGAATTTGGTTAGTAACATTCATTTTTTTTGTTTTCCATACCAATATTCACCCAATGAAAGGCCCAAGAGCCACTCAAGGTAGAGGGTTACTGTATGGTTTTGTACGAGTGTTACTAATCAAATACAAAGGGAACGAGAATGATTCATCTTTATGCATGTGGCCTAGTGGGTCTAAGCTGCAATGGTGAGAGATGGTAGAAGCAGAGAACATGCAGCTCATCAGAACACATTTGCCATGGAATTAGTGATGGAATCGTGAGAAGTGGAGGGAGAGAGACTGCTGGGTGTGTTTGGAAAATAAAACATTCCTATAACTCTAAATACAGACATCAAACGATCCAGACATTCAGTTAGAAGTAAATATAAAATCATCCTTGATAATGGCTAAAAGTAGAGCCGAAAACATTCGGACGATATCTAAATAATTTATATCCAGAAAAGAAGAAAATTATAAGAACACAAGAAAAGTTAAATAAAAACTTAACCATAGTACCTCGTAAGTTGCTTTTAATGACACTTTTATATATATATATATATATATATATATATATATATATATATATATATATATATTACATACATACATACACACGGCATAAGATGACATTTGGAAAAAAATCTTAGTTTTTTATCGATGAATTTCATCTTCCAACTTTTTCAAGGCAAAAATGAAATCAAAATCTTTTTGTTGTCATCGTTACATTACAAAATCCAAATTTATAGAAAGAGAGAAGCTTCTGTATAAGCCACTTTCTGGTTAATGTAAATTTCCTTTATACTAAGAGTTTTTTTTGTTTTTTTTCCATGTCAACAATATAATTAAATTCCTAGAATTACATATACATACAAATCAAAGGAAACAACAGATCTTCAAAGAATTCAGTAATAAATTTATTTTGACAGATAAGATTTTAATATCTGCCCCATCAGACCGAAATTACAAAATGTTCTAAATTTATCCAGACAATATATTACATCACAAGAGAACAGGAAGTAAATGTCTAAATTACTTGACGTATAAAAATTTCCTGGGGGATTTAAATTATTGAAGAGAGGAGTGAGAGGAAAAGAAAAAGGAGAAGCAAAGTGTCAGCACGCACAATGTACAGGGGTAGGAGGGGGAAGTAGATTACAGTGAGCTCTCTTCATGGATCTATCTTAAATATTTTATATTAAAAAGAGCTACATGGATTATCCTTACCACTTACAGATATTTTTTATATATATATATATATATATATATATATATATATATATACACACACACACACACACACACACATGATATAACAATGTATAATTTTATATATGAACCAACAGTATTTAGAATAGTAGTATGACAAACGGGAAAAAAGAAATTTCAGCCCTAAATATTTACATGAAGAGGAGAAATTTATTGAAAATACTTTCAAAGCCCTTCAATATCTTAACTATTTCATATTCAATGTGAAACAAAAAACTCATAAAACATTCCAAAATAGAAAAGCTGTCCTTCCTGACAAACCCAACAAATAAAAAAAAACAACATATTATTCTACCCACTAAATCTGTCACAACTACAACCAAAAAGAATTTATTGAAACTCAAGATATAATTTGTCACAATTACATTCAAAACAATCAAAGACTTAATAAAAAACAACAAGCCAAAACTTGAAAGAGGAATTTACTCTATTGCCTGCAGGAATTGCCAGAAATAATACATTGGAGAAACCTCAAGTAGTTTAAACAAAAGACTATATGAACACAAAAGGGATATTTTAAAAAACAACATACAAAACGCATTGGTTGTTCACTGTAATGAAACTGACCCCAATTTTGACATAGGGAAAGCTACTTTGATTAAAAGAGGAAATGCCTGGAAATTGTGCCTTAATCGTTAGTTCAGGCATGGTAAATTTGCATCTGGGCTCTTACAATATAATCACCATTCTTGGTAGATGTTTTTGTCGTCATGATGTAGTATAGTCAAGGAAAAAGGTGAAGGAGAGAAAAAGAATACAGATGAATTTGGCTAGATTGAAGAAACGTTCTTTCATAAATTTTGAAACTACCAGTGTTGCTCGTTTCATGAGCATATATGGCAACATCAACAAAGCCCAATCCAATGAAATCCTTATGGATAATATGTATCACAAAAACTTTTTTTTACAATTTGTCATACTATATATATATATATATATATATATATATATATATATATATATATATTACCAATTTGTGACTGGTATGGATAATTCCAAAAAGGATATTAATCCAGGGAGAGCTCAATGTAGACTACAGAGAATATAATAATAATCATCAAGAAGAAAACCTTAAAGATTAATTTTGGTTATAATTTATTTTGTGATTATCTAAATATTCATCTCTTCAGACCAAAATCTCTAAGTAAATGGAGACAATACCTCGGACTGATATATTAAATCGACAGGGGGAAGGGAAAGCAAGAGAGGAGGGGAAGAAGAAAAGTGATGGATGGTCAGGTTCTTTTAAAAAAGTGAGATAGAGGGTATGGAAAGGAAAGGGGAGAAGGAAGTAATGAATGAGTAGTAGTAAGCCTAAAAAGACTGACCAAGCCAAGAGTTTTTCCCTTAAAGTATGGGGTTATACAGCAAATTGACTGATAGGGTCCGTTATTTTAGGTCAGACAAATCAGCCCAATTCCAAATTAGTCTAATAAAAGGGCCCTTAATACAAATAATAAATAAAAATTTATATATATCCTTATTAATTTCATGAAAGACTGTATACTTTGAAACAAAGCATGCTTCCATTAATTTATTAAGAATCATTTAGACTAGTATCCCTACCTTTATTGTTTTGTTCATTATTTCAGCTATTCTTCATGTGTATCTTGGGGTTATTACTTTTTTTACCTCCTTATTACTCCAGATAGCAAAGATATCTGTTATAAAACATAAAAATTGAAGAGTACGAGAGACAACATTCACCAGAGGCAGATCAAACTTATCTGGAAAGCATGGAGCTAGAAGAGACTTCTGTAAGCAAGAAGTGCCAGAAAAGAAATTGTTAGTATAGAACTTAAGATTAGATCCAGCCAATTCAACTGTAAACTGATGGGACCTAGTTGCTAATCTAGTACTGCACTCAAATTCATAAAGTGTAGATACCATAGCAAAAAGCTCATCCAAACAATTACTTTGAAAGTAATTATAGAAAGGGCACAGGGAAGCAACTTCATGGCAATGGGAAAGTGACTGAAGCTGAGATGTCAGGTCAAGACCAATAATATTGCTGATTTTTCTTTGGATTTTATCAAGAATCTCTAAAATTGTCTAGCACCGCACAATGAACCAACTTTTGTTCAGAGACACCATCACTTTTTAAGCAAATCCCCCCAAAAAAGACAAAAAAAATAGGTAGTCACACTATACACAGGTAATTTTTTTGAAGAGGTTAAAAATCATGCATTTTTTTGTGACTAGTTTCACGATGACAATGTAAATTTTTTTTTTCTGGAGGGGTTAAAATTTGTGCAAAAAAATTCAGGGGGTTCACTATACCTGAAATTGGCTTATACATGACTATATATGGTAATATTTGAGAGAACCAGATAAAAAAAAGAACATATCAATTACATGCAAAATTATTCAGAAGCTGATTTGAGTGCTGCATATGTTAATACCGAGTCTCAAAGTGATAAACAATAAAATATTAGTTTTTTTAGTCAATAAAAGTAAATCTAAAATCTAAAGTTGGACTAAGGGTGTAGAGCTGCGCAAATGAAATTGACAAACACAATTCAAATTATAGCTGAGATTAATTCATAGACACATGGAACTAATGTTGTTGGGAAAGACATGAACCCATTCTCTCTTCTCACCAATAGATCAGATCAGAATACCATATAATAATCTGTGGAGAAATTCTTTCAAGACTTTGCATAGTGGTTGCCATTGAAGACAGCACAGAGTTGCAAATAGTAGAAGACAGTGCAGTGTTCCTTAAAGCAATTTACAACAAGATTTTTTGTAAATCACTTCACTAGCATAACATTTGAAAGGAGATGGGTGTTGCCAAGTAATTCCCACATGGCTTGTCACACAGATGGCTGTCATCACTGCTGAAACAGTAAGCAAATGCCAATGAATGACATTCTTTCCCAGTATGGAAAAATTCAGATATATATCTACTTTGTAAACACTTTTTTGTCAGACTGCTATCTGTAAGAAGGGAAAAAAACATTTATGGTGTTAGTTGGCAAAATGTTCAACTTCTACAGCCATAAGAAGGAGGAGTTGTTTCATTACTTACCATGTAGTATAATCAAGTTGCTAATTACCTGATTAAAGGAAAGTCTTTTGTTGCAAGCAGAAAAACAGAAAAACAGGCATTGTTTATTATTTCAGATTTAACATTTTTTTTTAAAATACAAAAAGAATATTTACACAATTACTGCCATTAGAATGAATTTTTTTTTTCTGTCTAAAGGAACCATTTTGAAATCATTCTTTCGTTATGTCTATCTTATAAGTGACAACAACAACAACACAAAGATCATTACTTACTGTTAATAAAGTAGGAATGAATGTGTCTCCTCCAAGCAATACAAGAGTTTGGATACTCATTGATGTCGAATCATGGCAGACTAAATTATCAGAGGTAATCAAACAGCTAAAAAAAAAAGAAAAAAAAAAAGACAGACATTAAGAAATAAATGATAGTGCAATTAACAAAACATGTTCAAAAGTGATGTGGATGTGTGCATGAGAAAATGAGAGAGTGTGTGTGAGAGACAGAGTGCATGCATGTGTGAGTGAGAGAATGTATGTGTGAGAGAGAGAATGTGTTAAATTGCCCTTGTGTGAGAGAGGGTGTGAGTGAGTGAGAGAGGGAGTGTGTGTGTATGCATGAGAGAATGAGAGATAAATTATTTATTATTATTTATTATATAAATCTCATGACACTGCCTTAAAATTTTATAAAACACTCAAACTACAAAATGTCCTCTGCCAATATTCCAAGCATAGATGGATTGATTTGTTTTTTTATGGCTTACCAACCCTTTTTAGATTATTTAAAGCCAAAACATTTTTTCAGCTTGGAGGAGATTCTTTACAGTACCTGGTGTTTTCCCCATTTAAATACAGACTGCATTTGATGCTGCTTAACTTCAGTGATTGAACAAAAAACAGTGCGCTTTCAGTGTGATTTGACCATAAGACTCTTTCCATTCATGGGAAGATTTCTAATTTTAGTATTCTATAATTTGTCAAAACCAATTCCAAGAATAAATCACACTGTAATAGAATAAGACCAGATAACGTTGTCGTGTAACAATAAGACTAGATATTATAGTGAAATAACTCAATTGTTCATGTCATTCAAACTGCTCAGATGACACATTATCTGTTATTCATTTTTGATTTTCATTTCTTTTATCTTTTACTTGTTTACACAATATAGTGATCATTTCTGAAATGAAGCAGTATATGTGTGTGTGTGTATATATATATATATATATATATATATATGACTAATATTTCTTTTATCTTAATTTCACTTGCTTCTTATAACAAATTTCAGGATTGCCTTTCTATAATTGTTAGGATTGAAAATAACAAAAATCAGACGCTGGTAAGATTTGAGTTTCTACAGTTGTCAGCCAGTTCTATAAACATTGTATGCCTTTTCATTCTGTGTGTCAGATTAGTAGCTAATTTGTTAATGCACTTGATATGATTGAATACGAAATAAGAACGATAACATTTAGAGCATGTTGCTTAATATTATATTAGTTTGTCCTCCCATTTAAGGCATACTAAAAGATGTGTTCACAATTTTCAGGTGCATCTCTCATACATATTTTATACACACATCTAACAGAGATCGGCTATGTTTATTTAATATGTAGGAAAAATTATAAACTCTTGATGTGGCTTTTTTTTGCTAACACCTTTCTCATTTTCTTTCACTCTTAACAAGATCTTGCGTCTTAGTGGCACTGTCACCTTGCATGGGGTGAAAATGGGGTGACTGACTTGTGGGTGGAACAGTAGACTAAAACAAATTAAATGTAGTACAGTCGTTGCCATCCTTTTAATGTTCTTTGTCACTCTTTCACAACATCCCACCGAAAAGAAAAGAAAATTCAATATCTACTCTAGATCATCTAAGGATAAGAATCAAGTACAACAGTTAAAATGATTTAGAAAAAAAAAACCCACCTTCAAAAATAACCCTGCTTACCTGGTGTCTGCCTTTACCCAGGGTGCCTGTACAGTTGTCTTCGTTTTGATTTTTCCTTCACCATTGACAACAACAACCACAACATGTGATTCTGCAACCACACCAACAATGTAACTTTCACGGTCAATGCTGTGTAAGTGTCGATATTTTACTGTGTCACTTGAAAGAAAGAAAGAACAAAACTTACCCCAAAATATCACCTGAAGACATTCAAATAAATAATATATATATATTCCAGATACACTTGTCATCACTTAGTCACTTTTCTCAAAATTAGTTTCCTTGTTTTTAATAGGACTCATGAATAATAAAGAAATTTAATTTGTAAACTACATTTAATGTTCGACTTATAATTTTGGTTTTCTCCCTCCTTTTTAACTCTTAAATGAGCTACCAAATTGTTTCTGATTTCTCAAGTAAATCATTTTCATCATAAGTTATCTAACATCGCCAAGATGAGGGACAATTTTAAAGTTCTGAAACACGGAAATTTTAGTGTAGTGATGAGCACTTATTTAAAAAAGTAAATGCTAAGAACTGGATTCTTAATCTGTCTGTTCATTCTATATATATATATATATATATATATATATATATTTAAAGACATTTATATATTATGTTTAACGTTCTTTTTATAGATACAAGTATTTAAGCAAATGCTCTGTTTTTATAATAAACAGTATTAAATAACATTTACCGGCCTGAATGTCCGAGAAATTTTCATAGAAAATTTTCGCTCTCCGAAATGATGGTTCCGTATAGGATACAGGTTCGATTCCTGTCGGAGAGCGAAAATTTTCTATGAAAATTTCTCGGACATTCAGGCCGGTAAATGTTATTTAATACTGTTTATTATAAAAACAGAGCATTTGCTTAAATACTTGTATCTATAAAAAGAACGTTAAACATAATATATAAATGTCTTTAAATAAATTGTCGGGCTATGTCCAATTCTAAAATATATATATATATATATATATATATATATATATATATTCGGAAATTTTGTTTTCTTTCAGAAAATAAAACCTGCTGCATGAATTAATAACAAAAAAGAAAGAAAAAAATGCAAATCAGATTCAATTACAAAGAAAAAATATTTAATAAGGGTTCTTGCAAAAATCCGTCCCTTTTTGCCGAGAATAAGATAACCTATTCTCTGAGTAACACAATGTAAAAAACACATAACAGAAAAACAAAACTTAAAAATTACAATGCACAAAAAAAACAAAAAAAAGAATAGCGCCCCCCACCCCCGCTGTGTTGATGATAACAATAAAAAACGGGGGGATGAGCTTTAGCCCTTCAGTACACTTTCAAGGTTCAAAAGTTTTTATCTTTTTTCTTTTCTTTCTTGACTAGACAAAGTTCTCTTCTTGGTGACCAAACTCCCCTTTTTCTTCACTTATTTTCCTCCCGTCCGCCTGGAAATTACGCCTTTCTTTTACGGCCGCTAGAAGGTGAAATTTTTTTTACTTAAACGCGTGGTAAAACACTTTTTGAAAACGCACATGTATGCTCCTTCTTCTCAAACGGCTTTAGCTCTAAATTCCACTTATGGACTTCTTTTCAAACTTTCTTTTCTGGGGCTTCTTCAAGAGGACTTCTCAAAACTTTCTCTGAAGGGGAAACTTGCCCTCAGCAACTTTCTTACCCATGCATCCTTCACTTATGGGCAAACGCTGCCTGCCTTTTCAGCAGGGAGTGAGAAACAACCTCCTGTCTCTAGGCGGTTTCATTTCAAAACTGCTGATATGGTCCAGTCCCAGTTCTCCCTTCCCTTTCAAAGTGTGTGTGTGTGTGTGGGGGGGGGGGGCTTCACCTTTGAACCGTCTAATCGCAGTCCAAAAAAAAAAAAAAAATTATCAGCAGGTTCTTAGGGCATGTAACACAGTGAGTTTCCTTTGTTCTCCCTGACCTAAAAATTTTCAAACTATTTACACACACACACACACACATATATATATATATATGTATATACAGGGTGATTGAAAAGTAACTCAATATTTAAAATATGATGAACTTTCTTGTCTTGTAAAAATTATGGCTAAATGTGAGAATCCATCATACATAAAATGGAAGTTACTTTTCAATCACCCTGTGTGTGTGTGTGTGTGTGTGTGTATATATATATATATATATATATATATATATACACACACACACACACATTGTCACATCTGCGCAAAACAAAGTAAGACCATAGCAAGACTAAAAAGCCATATCTGCACTGCTCATTTTGAGGATGGATCAAATGATGACATTGTCTGAAATAAAGTCACAGCCATCATAGAGAGAGAGAGAGAGAGAATGACAAATATGACAGGAGAAGAAAACCAACCTTCTTTGATTATGTAATATTAATTGATTTTTGTTAGGGGAAATTATTTAGATAATTACCTGTCAGGAAGGAGAACTTTAAATATTTCACTTCCATCTGTTGGTTTCAGGTTGAACAAGATTTCTCCACTGAGAACAGCAATGCTCTCAACTAAACAGTAAAGAAAGAAAAAATAAATAAATGGATGAAAGTTATTTTCTGTCATTCAAACAATTAACAAAAGATAAACAACTAGAAATGATTCTTTAAGCATTTTCAAGAAATCTCTACAATGCCATCAGATCAATTTTGACAGTTTGATATATCTGGTGTTCATTACTCCATTTTCAGATAACTGACTGAAATAGTCACAATGATTCATGAGTAGGATCTTGCAAACATGCTTCCCTGAGGTTGATGATAGACACATTTTTTTTTTTTACCTTTCTATCAACATTTCCTCAATTTGTTTACATATTGGCTATGAATGTGTCAACAAATGTATTTGTACAGTTCATTATAGAATGCACTTTTGCCTTTTGTTCACATGTACAATGGTCATCAGAGGATTCAAGCAGCTGGGGAAATCCAAACTTTCTCCTTTTAAACCAGCCCCCCCCCCCCTGTCGCTACACACAACTCATTTTTGTTTATATGCTTCCCTAACTTGTGTGGGGGATGAGCTACTTTGAAAATCTTATCCTGTTGTTTCTCAGCCTCCCAATTACCCAACCATTTTCATGGCTGCAATATAGATGGGGGGGGGAGCATTAAAATATGAAGAAAAAAAAATCAATTCATCAATCCAAATAGCTACAGATATAGTAATTCTTTGTTAATAAAAGATAATGGATCCAATTGATGTGGATGTCATAAAATGCCTCAATGACATTAATTCTGATGAGAAGGTCAAGTCTTAACAGTTTTCCACCTACAACTAAAAATTGTCCCTTGATTGAAATTCACATTGCATGCACCTAAATTTGAAACTGTCAATTCCATAGCACTTATGAGTTTTCCCATTAACAGCCAGCATGTCGACACCTTCTAGTTTCTTTTGCTGACAAACTAATTCACGGTCAAGCAGGAACATCCAGAATTCACCAAAACCAATCGACAGTGTTCCATCAATATGAACCTCAATTATACTTCAGATAACATTTATATTTTGTTCTTAGTGATTTGATGTTGTTCTCCCCCCCACTCCACATTTTCAAAACCATATGACAAAATCTAATCTAATGCTTGGCACTGATCAAAATCATCCTTGTTTAAGCAAGCAATCCATCAGCATATCATTAGATCCATAACACCTTGTAGCAGTTGGTGGTAGTGGTCGCTATCAGTTTGTATACCAGAGTCAGGTAGCTATTGTCCCGATACCCCCGTTCTATCTTTCAGGATTGACTTGGCTCAATCCAGTTGTGAAGAATCACAAAGAAGCTGCTCCATATTTCCATTTCTGACAAAAATACGTCTACAGATACACCCAGGCACAACCACCTCTTAGCACAACCACCTCTTAGTGAATTGTTCATCGGCTACAAATGAATCAAGCATAAATGTTGTGTACAATGTTCCTTTTATTATTTCAATGTCTTTCCTCTTTGACTCACTTCACTGTTGGCAAACAGCAAATATGTCACAAAATAAATAAGCAGGAATGACTACCTTAATTTTCTTTATATTGCAGAGATTATATACCAGTTCAACTTATTCTAGCCATTATACTATAGACTGGTTTGCATTCGACTCTTGTCAACTTTTTTTTAGTTACCAAAATAGTTTACAGCATTGTTGGTTAAATTTTTTTTTTTTTTTTTTTTTTACAAGTGAAACTCAGAGAGAACAAAAATTCAGTCCTGTTAAAATGGGCAATTTAAAAAAAAAAAAAAAGAAAGATTTTTATTGGAATAGAATCAGAAAGATGAAAACAAAAAAAATCTAGTCTTTTGCTCACTGCAATAAAACATTGTCTAAAAAAATTGAAATTAAATTAAAATAAAATAAAACTAGTCTTTTGTTCACTGCAATAAACTCCATTAATGCAGTCTGCAACATTTCTTTTGCAAGAATTTAAACTTGCAATATGAAAAAAACATTAAAATAATGTAAATTTTCTTACCTCGTCGATTCCCAACAAATACTGCAGTTGCCCTGAAAATTAAAAAATAACGATTTCATATATTTGACAAAACATAATGAAAACATTAATTTTCATGATAAAAGCACAAATTATGGATGATATTTAATTTTATCACGTACAAAAGGCAACACATTACAAACATTCTAATAATAGTTTTGGCAGTCATAGAACAATATTTGTGGCAGAAACAATTGCACATTTACCACTTGTGCTAGAGACTGGTGTTCAAGCTTGGATAAAAGACAAGATTTAAAATGCTAATTTCAATGCAGACAGTATGGCCCACTTCGAAGATAGGTGCTACACAAACTTTGTACTTAGTCTCTACTTGACCTTGAGCCATACTAGATGAAACTTATTTCATATCTAAATAATCATGTGTTTTTGTTCAATCAACTCAAAAGAAAATATTGATTATAATTCCAAAGGTTGCTACAATTTTGCTTGCCTTAAGATTAAGTTGTTCAGTGAAGTTACAACCCCAAATGTGGATACCGTAAATATAACTTGTTGGAAAGTTAGGTTCATTAAAGCAGTTAGAATGAAAGCAGTGATGACACATACAAGGTACGATGGGTAAATTGTCACCATTTTATATTTTTAATTTTGCACATTCACATTGTTTTTGTTGATTGTACATTATAGTAGGGTCAGTTGGGCACTGTCTGTGAGAAAAAGAGCACCATGACAATTCACTCCACAGCATCACCTTTTTTTTTAATGAAGATTGGCTTTTCATTCCTCCCAAGACCTTTTTTGCTCCACATTATTGTAAGCAATCCATTTTTCAATGTTTGTGATCATTCTTTTTCAAAAATGAGTCATTTTTGTTGAGTTTGAGCAGAGAATTGAAGATGGAGATGGATTTCATTTATGTTTTTTCCATTAAATATTGAAGCAGGAAAACATCATAGCTATGCCCTTATCCAAGTGTTTTCAAATGCCTTATATTGCTATCATGAAATATGTGGAGTATTTCTGAAAATATCAATTGTCATGTGACCTGAATTATTTCTAATCAGTATTTCAAATTTGGTCATGCAAGCCTTCTAAAACTTTCTCAGTCTTCCTGATCAAAAATTTCTGCTTCTGAACCTAGCAAACCACTTACAAGCCATACTCTCAGCTATGGCACCATCTCCATAAATGGCACACATCTTTTTTGCTGTTTGTACAGCATTAATTTCTTTCCAAAAATAAAAGAGTGTCAAATGACAAAAATGGATTTTATTTTCTCCCATTTTCACTTTTAACGTAATAAAAAATTTGAAATTCACAATCCATACAGAAATTGTAAAGAAAGAGGAATTGAAATATCACCTTTAAGCATATGTATAAATGTTATCAATTTCAGTCACATGTTCACATGCAACCTATTGAAAATCAATACAAACTTTTGTTCCAACCCAAGATACATATATTTTTTTAAATAACTAGAATTTTTGGGGAACATGCTGATGCGTGCTGAAGTTATTGCTAACATCATTTGTCGAGATTTACAAACTCTACATTTTGTTCAGTTTTGAAAACCAATCAAACTTTGAATAAGCAAAAAAAAAAAAAAAAAAAAAAAAAAAAAAAAAACAAGGCTAATGTCGTCAAGAAATTCAGGTGGAATTTTGAACATATATCACCTGAAAGAGGCCAGAGCATACAATGGCTGAAATAGTTGTGAAAATGGTAATAAAGATGAGGACAACAGTCCGAACAATGTAAATAGTGTAAATAGTTACAATACCTCATCTGAGAAATAGAGACAGATGGAGTGTATAACATTTTAGTTTTTTGGGGTTTCTTTTTTCAACAAGATCCACTCTTATTCATTTTTATTTCCCTCTTTTGGGCTTCTGTACTTTAAAATTACTGATTGTTAGTGTCTTTTATGGACTAGCAAAACAAACAAAAAACCCTGAGCTGAGCAAAAAACAAGACACAATTCTTCACACATTTTTAGTATTTAAAAGAGCGACACAACAGACAATTTTTGGCAGCTACTATGCTAGTATGAATATAAATCAGGTGCTAATGTCGAAAATAATGAAGAGATTTTACTTTGTACTTCCATAATCTCACAGACGTATCAATCTGGCTCATACCTGGGGTGGGGGGGGGTGAACGTGAAGTATCCAACTTTGCCCAAAGTTTGTGTGATGGAGTGGGGGCATCAAAATAATGAAATCAAGGAAACTTGGTTTCTTCAAGGAAATTCTTTCCATAAACTCATCTATAATCTTATTAAGACTGTTACTTACACACTTGAGGGGTCATGTTTGAGAACAGTTTCCCACTGAAGAAATCCAGAACTTGAAATCCAGCTTCGGACAAATTTTCCATTGCCAGAGACACTAACCAAACCTAGTCAGGAGAAATAAATTCAGTACAATTTTTTCAAACAAGCTCTTTACACATAAATCAATTCATATCTTTACAAAAAAAACAAAAATTAAAATTAAGTCAAAATAATTCTGAAAAAAAGAAAAGAAAAAAATAAACACTGGACATTTGATATATATATATATATATATCGGTGAATGTGCAGTGGTGCAATAGCTCCGATTGAGAAATTAGAGAGCCAAGTTCAAATTCACTTCATTACATTCAATTGGTGTAAATACACTTAGAAAGGTATGAACCCATCTGTTCTCCCACTACCTATGAGTAAAATGCCAAGACATTTCATATATTATATACATACATACATACATGCACACATAAGAGAGATAGAGAGAGACTGCGTTCACAATAATAACACATTAATCAACTGATACTGGTAAAACTTTCAGGTTATATTTATAGTATAAAAATACACAAAGTGAATTTCAACTGATTTGTTTTTATTAAAAATATTTACAATACTTTCTTGTGATTTTATATAACTCAAGACCTGTTCAGTATATTGTAACAGACATAAGAAAACAAACAAATAAAAATTTAAATGATTAGAAAGATAAAAACAAGATAAAAAAACAAATTAAGAATCTGACAAAAAAGAGATTTGAGAAAAATGAAAAAAGGTAATAAGCCAGAAAAGTTGATTGACCAGCAAAAAAATATTTCAGGAAGCTGGTGTTGCAAATGAAAACAAAGGTAGAATATTAAGGACATTGGTTAAAGACGTAAAAGCAACCAAACTACGACCTTTAAATAAAGATCACAAAAAGAAACCTGTAAGTTGGGTGAAGAAATAAATGAAAAACTGATTTTGTAACAGTGATTGTTAGTGATGAATGTAGAGCTACATTGGATGGCCTGATGGCTGGGAAACAGGTTAGGGTTCTTCGTGGAAATAATCAGCCATCATGACTGAGAAGAAAACTGTAAGGAAGCGGAGTCAGGTTCTGGGATAGTATTGTATGTAGTAAAATTATAGATCCCTTCAAAGTTTGTGATGGTGATGTCAAGATAAATTCTGGAAATTATGCTAAGTTTTCATACAATACAATTTTTGAGTCTAATATGTCACAACAGAGAATGTCTAAGCTAAAGAGTATATTTCTGCAAAAATGATACCCCTGCACATTCTACAAAACTGATTGTTGCCCACTTTGGCAAAAGAATGTTTCAAAGGCACCAAATTAATGGAATGGTTCTCTGCCTCACCAGAGAAAACTTAAGAGAAATGTATATATAAGAATGGAAAGCAAACTTTGAGTAAAGATCTTCGAAAGGATAAAAACTGTTGCAAGTAATGATAAAGTTAAAATGACAGAAAAGTTAAAACAAAAAAAAATCAGTAGATAAAGGATTGATGAAAGTTATATAACATCAAAAAGTAGATATTAACATTTAAAATATATTCAGCTATATTGATGTTGTAATGTTGTCTTTGTTCAAAAGAGCCAAGAATTAGGAAGGCCGTAGTTAGAGAGAGTATTGAAGGAACAGAAGACTAGGTAAGTAAAACAAAGAAGAAGAGATTTATTAAATACTTATACATAGAATGGAAATCAACTCCTCCTCAAATCCTACTCTAATATAGCTACTTGTCATATTTATGAGTAGGAACAGCCCATTTGTCACAGTAGTAGGGAAGAGCAGGAAGTATGCCGAATCCTATTCTACAACACCTCCCCTTTTAGTTCATATTTCTGAATATCTTTTCTTACTTGGATTCACCTCAGCCAGCTGGTACATTTTCTTTTTCCGACCCGTGGTACTGACACAACTTCGTCTAGTGTTATGGTAGCCGCTGGCAGGTGAAAGGTGTCAAACAGGAGTTTGAACAGCAGTGCTGTTGACTGGGGAAAGTCTTACTTACAATCTCTCTGCTGTAGCTTGCTTATATGTCTCTTGTGCAGACCATTTTGATTTTGAACCAAATATATTATTTGGTCAACTCACCGAAATATCACGCTGTCCTCCCATGATTGTTTTCCTGTCTGGTATTTCTTAAAAAATACCTAATCTCTGATTTGGAGGGTTGCAATTTTATTTTATTCCCTTGTAATTCAGGCAACAGTTTAGAGAATATAGTCTTTATTTTTCTTGAGAATATTAAATTGGCAGGTGATTTCCTTGATGCTACATTAATCAAATAAATGTTTTGGTATCTTTTTGGGATTTATTTATAAATACAAGTTTGTTGTCCTTTGCATAATAAACCTGACACATCTGAAACAAGTTGTTATCAATATTATAAACTGAAGTACACAGGAAATATTATTCATATCAATATGTATATATCTAGAACATATTATCAACATCAATTGGTTAATACTAATTTCACAGTGGAAATATTCTTCTGCTGATGCTATAGAAATATAATTTTAAGTTAAACTTTATAAATAAGATTCAGTAATTCTTTAATGGTAAATAGAATGTTATTTGTTCAATAACCAAATGGTAATATTGTTGGGTTTGTGTTTGTGCTAAACTAGTGGAGGGGGGAAAGAGATTTTTCAAGGGAGATAACTATTAATTACTATTATTTGCATAAGAGGTAAAAAAAAAAAATCTTAAGAGAGCATCATTTTCAAGAAAGTCACTTCAATGAATTTTTTTTTTTTTACCAAAACTTTCAATGTCAGAGGGGAGTCTTGTTAGTTTTATTGAAAGAAATAGTTTTTGTCTTAATTTCTACTAAAAAGAAAATAGTATTTACTTATTTCACTTTTATCTCTTTGATTATGGATTTTTGCATGACTAACAGCCACAAAGAGTAAGACTAACATCCGTGACACCAAAAAACTAAGAGAAACACCCATGGTCCCAAATCCAATTAAATTCTGTATAAAGATGAATTAAATTTTTGTAAACTTTACACAATGAAAAAGATGACAAATTGGAGACTATTCCAATGTAAATATTTTCATAAAATCCAAGAGAAATGGATAGAGTTGTGTTTATTAAAATAAGTTACTTTATAATAAAATAAAACTAATAGTGCAGTACTAGACTGACGACAAAGTCTCACCAATTTACACTTGAGTTAACTAAATGTAACAATAGTTTCTATGCTAACAGTTTTCTTTCTCACACTTATCACTTATGGAACTCTCTTCCAGATTTCCAGTCAATTTAATCTTCAAAAATTTAAATGGAATGTCAATTTCTTTCTACTGTCCTCCTAATTACTCTTCTATTGTTCTTGCTCCTTAGTAAGGTTTCTGTTTTCTAATTCTCCCACACCCAGTAACTTCTTGTGTCTTAGTGGCTTTACTGCCTTCTCTGAGGTAAACTTGATTAAAAAAAAATAAAATTAAAAAATCAAAAGACCTTATTGCCTTACCAAAACTCAGTAAAATGCTACTTAATCATGAATAACTTTTTTTTTAAATCTTAAACTACAAAATTTAAAATATCTTGTTTTGATAAATTTATACTTTAATTAAAATTATACCAAATCATTTTATAAATTTTTTTTTTAAAATTTTAATAAAATTTTTGGTTCTATTATTTTGCTTTGATCAGAAACATGATGTAATCTGGACTTTTATTAGTAAAGCATTGTTAGCCATTAATAATTTTTAATTAGTATTTTTTTAAAAAATTTTATTTATTTTTCCTCACAACTACTCAGACTGGATTAGGAGGACAGTGAAAAGCAATTAAGACAAAAGAAATACTCGTTAAAAATGAATCTTACCTGAAATGTCATTTCATAATTGAGAATAATTCATCAATAATTATTCTCCACCATTGATTTTAAGAAAAAAAAAATTTAATAGGCAGGTTAAATAAGCAGATACTGAATTCACTTGAAGAGTTAATTTGTCGGTTTTTAATTTCTATAAGGAAAAAAAAAAATTAATTCCTGAAAATAGAATTGAAATCAAAGATTTGTTTTGAAAACTTACCATTTCCTTGATGAAGAAGTGTATTTATCCGACCCTTTTCACCTTCTTCAAGGATTTGGCGCCATGCTAAAAGACAGAAAATAAGATTTCTCTGAGATTTTCAGGTACAATTATTAATACTACATTATTTGAACCCTCTTCATCTACAGGGTTTCATTTTTTTTTTTTTTTTTAAACAATATACAGGGTGCGATGGATAAATTGTCGTCTAAATTACACAAAAATGAAAATAACACTGACATCTTATTTTAACAGATATATTTACCAAAATTACACAAACATATAGTGAAATATTAAAGACTAAATTTATTCAATAAAATTGCCATTGGCTTCGACCATGGCCTCCAGAATCTCCGGCAACTCTTCTGAGCAGTCTCCTTGGTGTATTCTGCCATCATCCTTGCCTTCAGTTCATCTTTGGTGTTACAAGGAGTTTTGTTGGTCTCTCGGTCAACTGTATCCCACACATAACAATCAAGGAGGTTGCAGTCTGGGGAGTTAGGCGGCCAGATGTAAGAGGTGATGTATTGGCAGAAATTGTCTGACAGCCATGACTGTGCTTGTGTGGCATGGTACAGAGTCCTGTTGCCAGATATAGGGGCTTTCAGCAGCCACGCTCTTGACCCAGGGCAGCTCTACCTCCTCAAGGCACTTGATATAGGCCCCTGTGTTGAGTCTGAAGCCCTCACCAACAAATTTGGGAGTTCTTTTCTTATCAGAATGATCAGAGTGAGTTTTCCGAGTTGCCGTACCTTCGTAATCACCAGTAGACTCATCCAACTCTTTCCGAATCCTATGCACTGCCCTCAGATTGACCCCCCCCCCCCCAAAACACACTGAAATGTTTATATTGGAGCTTCTGATGTGAATGTCAAGCAGTACAGCATGCGGTTTCCAAAATTCTGGCAGAGTGAAGTGTGTCATGATGTTTTTTTTCCCCACAGACAATGCCAACTGACCCTACTATACTGTGCCATTGACGGAATCAAAAACAAACGTGTATGCATGAAATTAAAAATATAAAATGGCGACAATTTACCCATCGCACCCTTTACAGATATGTGCATCTTGAGGTGAATGCGTCGAATGCAGTCATGTTCATCTTACTTTTATAATCCAGACAAGAATCAGAAAAAAGGACCATGGCTTCAAGACATGCTACAAATTGCAAGAAGCAACAAGAAGACTGTACAGAAGATTTTTTACCTAATGAAGGCTGGGAAATGAACCAGATGAAATATGGAAAACAAAAATTTGAATATTAGCAGAAAAGAAGTTCATAATTACTTTTGTATTTACATTTTTATGGTTGTAGATATAGGAACAATATCATTTTCCTCTATTTGCTAATACAAAAATGATGATAATCAGTTTGACTATAAAATTATTGGATTCATCTCTGTTACACTTGCAGGAATTCCTGACAAACAATTCTTTCTGTTTTCCAAGGATTTACTAGAGAAAATTAGCAAAGTTTTTCTACAGTAAAATTCAACTGATCAAGTCTTTTAAATTTCTATAGTTAAATCATTCACATTTCAGTTATACACATAATAATCTATTTCTATAAGTAATGGTTGCCTTAATTCCTGACCACCGATAATCCCTTTCTTCTCTATTTTCAATGCATAAGTGAAGCTTTTGAATAATTTCATTACTGGCCTAAAATAGCAATTTCCAAATGGAATTTTTATCACTAAAACTTTTTCTTAGCACATAACTTTAAACATGTTTAATAATTCACCTGACATAAAGAGTTCAAAATTCAATCTATTGTTTTTGCTAAAAGTGATGTCAAAATCTACCCAAGATGAGAAAGAGAGCGAAGCTGATTTTGTGATCAGATTGTTGGTTTTGAAAATCTGGAGTTAAAATGCAAAAGCTGAACAAATTATACACAGTTCTGAAAATATTTTATGTGATCCAGAACGTAATGAGTCAAGAAGAGAGGTGGTCAACCCCAAAATGAGTCTGATTGTGATGTCTCATCTGAAAGTGGAAATAGGACCTGAAGTTCACAGAGAGGCCATCCGAGAAACAATTAAGAGGTTAGCACTGGATTCAGGCACAGAAAAACTCCACCCACTGAGAATGATCCACACACAATCCAGACTGGGACTTGGAAGACACAGGATGAAGAATATTAACAGGTTCTCTTCACAGACAAGAAGAAATTCAACCCAGATAACGCAAATGGCTTCCACTCTTACTGGCCTGATCAGCAAATCACAAACTTTTTGAATTGTGCTCGGGGACAGGGTGTCATGGGCTTATGATCTGAAGTGCTGAAATATGGCTTTCCAGTTTGTTGACAAGTAGCTAAATGCAACAAGATATAGATATATGCTAAGAAATGTATGTATATATAAATAAAAAAAAAGATCGTAAGATATATAATTCGGTGTTCTTACTGATATTTTTTATTTTTACAAAACAGTGCTCAATGTAAATTTACAGAGCATAAATATTATAAATTAACTGATTTAAAGTATGTTTTTTTTTGCTACACAGTAATAACCATGTTTCAAAAATGGAAGCTAAAAACTTCAAATTTAATTTTATAATTAAAAGCATTATTTCCTTTTCATCTTCAAGCGAATATTGGGAATAACTTATTTTTAAATTTAATGAGTTTTAAATGCACACATAAATTCATAATTCGCTGTTACCAAGGATACAGAGAAATCCAATCATTCATAAAGGGGCGGTAGTGTGTTCATTTTTATTAACTATTGTTGTATCAATTATGAGTTATGTTCGAGAAAGAGGTTAAGTTTAGGGAGGGTAGGGGTGTATTTTTCAACAAATTCTGACATCCGTTAAATGCATGTCATCTGGGTTTTTTTTTATTATTAACGGCAAAAAGTCTTTCAGCATTTTTTCTATTTGTATACTTAAAGATTGGGGGGGTATGTTTAGGTTAGATTACGTTTTATCTAACTACAATTTTAAAATATTTTTACTCTTAATTACTAATAGACTATATTTCTTTTTAATACAAACAAATGTAATAGAATTACTTAAATTATTTAAAAATTATTTTTTCATATCAAATATTAGTATGTACATTACCAGCTTGCATTTTTTAATTTTATTTTCAAATATTATTTAAGGAAAATTTTTGACAATGACGGCAAAAAATAGATATTTCATTTCTCTGATTCAGTAAATTTTTATTTTTTTATAAACTTAGTAATATATAGTTTCTCATGTATGCAAAAAGGACATGGGTCATTTAATGACTTACATATTCTAGCTTTTCCTATTAATTTCCATTTTACTGTAGGTGTTTTATTGGATTCTTTTAAGTGCCAGAAGTATTTTGAAAGAGATGTCTGATTTCTGTATGTATTTATCCTAAATGAAGTTTGATGTTGATTGAACCATTTTTTGAACTCATGGCTTGTGCAACCTTAAGAAATGCAAATTTATCAGCTGAAAGCGTTCTGATCGTTCATCAGAATAACGCACCTCGTTCATGTCTCATCAGGATAACGCTCCTCTTCATGCAGAAGGTATTGTTCATTAATTTCTTGAAGCATTTTGGTCAAATTGGCTAACAGATTTGAATTTCATCATCCTTGAAAATGCATCTGGGAGGATAAGGCAGATAGGTTTTTGCAGATAGAAGCCAATTTAAGAGGAACGTGTATATGCTTTCTTAACAGCTAGGAATGAAATGCCTGATGAATTTGTTTTTCGTTTGGTTCAAAGCAGCCCAGATCAGATTTTTTCAAGTTATTTAAGATTAATGACAAGTGAACAAAATGTTAGCAATAAATATTTTCTATAAAAAAATTGAAATAAAATTAACAAAAAGTTGAAAGATTTTAGGAATTTCTTACTAAGTATCTGATAGATATTTCTGATCTAAAGTTTTAAAATGAATGATTTTTACAAAAGGCAACTACGTGTACAATTTCAAATCAGGCTAAATACATATGTGACTCATTAAAAGAATCAAATAAATTTTGAGATATTTTGCTCAAATCTGAAGCTTTTTTGGTACACTGCGCACACATCAAAATTATAGAGTACATAAAAGGAGAAAAAAATAAGTTAACTGCTGAAATCTCCTGAAGAGTGGACTGAACAATTACAAAAATGTCCATCCATGAAACTTTAAAGTCATGGTGCTGAATATAATATAAATCAGCTGAATAACACATTTTTATAATGATAAAATCAAATTTTAAGATATGCTATATTTACAGTGTAAAAGGGCTCTGTATTCAGGATAGTGTGTATAAGAAGTATGTAAACTAATGTCAACACCGAATGACAACAGTCTGTTTCAGGCTTGAACACAATCTTCAAGCCATCCAGATGGTGTGTTTGCATAT
>OZ038494.1:6668203-6740703 GCA_964036315.1 Acanthosepion esculentum
TTTTGAAAAATTTCTACAAGTTTCCCCAATGTATTGTGAGGAGCAGTTCTGGCAATTTATTTTATATTTACCTGCTTCAGAATTATTATTGTGATGGGTATTTTTGGTTCTGACCATATCCATAATAGTTTGGGACATGGTTAATTATTTTGATATTGTTAATATTGGATCAATTGTTTTGGATAGTAAATGGTAAGGAGTTAGTAGGTAGTATTAGATGTCTGTTTTTATATACTTTACTGTCATTGTTATTTTTGTTAATAATGTCATTTTTTTTGCAATTGTATATTTTGTATGCCTTTCTCTTAGCATTGTGGATGGAATAATGAGGATACTGGAGGTTTTTGAAAGTGTTTTCTATGTACAGTTCTTCTTCATAATAAATATTAGGGGCTGCAGATTCTTAGTGCTCTTAAATAGAATCCTATATTCCAGATTTCATCCTTTTGCAGTGGTTAGAATAAAAATTCGCACACACACACACACACATTTTAATTTATTGCATAAACGTTATTTTGAATGGATACCCATATTTGAGTAGATGCTCCATTTTTATTTATTTATTAAACAGTATATTTATTTCCATCTACCAGCCTAAATATAAATTAATATACTGTATAATAAATAAAAACAGAACATCTACTCAAATATGGGTATCCATTCAAAATAACATTTAAGTAATAAATTAAAATGTCGGATTAATAAATTAAAAATCCATTCCTAAATATAAAAATATAAACAAAACAAAGTTTTAATCAGTTTCTCTTTGCATATTTTAACCGCATAAAGAAAACCTCAACAATTATTTCTGTTCGCCTATCTATCATTTATAATCATGTGTTTATGAATGATCCTTGAGCCTCTTTAATAAAATATTTAATCATAGAGGAAAATGATAAGGATAATCCCCAAAATGCCTGGAGCATAACACAATGCTATAATGATTTTTTCTTTTTCTTTTTTCCTTTAAAAATAGGCTGAAGTCTGCTTTTGAGGGTGTTAGATTGGCAGGAGTCAGGCAGGTAATTTCATTAGACGTGCCTTGACTTTGAGG
Source organism: Acanthosepion esculentum (assembly GCA_964036315.1). Classification (NCBI taxonomy): domain Eukaryota; kingdom Metazoa; phylum Mollusca; class Cephalopoda; order Sepiida; family Sepiidae; genus Acanthosepion; species Acanthosepion esculentum. The sequence goes on from OZ038494.1 coordinate 6,669,258, forward strand.
TCAAAGATTGAATAAAATAGAAAAAAAAAAATTCACAAATAATGTTTATGACTAGGCTTGTAGTAAGGATGCATGATTTACAAGTACAAGGGTATCTGTCTATATTTCTGAGATGAGGTACATTATTTACATTATTCGGACTATTGTCCTCATCTTTGTTGCCATATTTATTACGTTTCGTCTGTTGTACGCTCCGGCCTTCTTCAGGTGGTTGGAATGTCGAACTGAACCCTTTATTTCGCTTACTGGGGTAGACTGTTCTAGTTCCATGTTTAATGGATGTCAGTTATCAGTTATCTCCTGTTAATTTCCCTCTGAAAATTCTCCACTGCCTTAACTGGGTATTAAACTCACACTAAATAAAGTACAAGGGTATTTGAGGAATTATTAAGCTAAGCCCCATAGCTTTTTTCCATTTCTATCTTTAACATACAACCCTTGAGCTTATCAGCACATTTCAGACAGTAATATGTCATTTGATTTGTTTCCATTTAACGTCTGTTTGCACATTCACAATTCTAAGTCACCCAGTAAGAATCAATCTCACTACAGTAGCAATGATTTAATAGACTGATTTCATAAATGCAATTCTATGGCAAAACCATTAGCTTTATAAATGCAATTCTATAGTAAAAAACATTAGCAATGTATCTATACTATCCATAAGTGATGGAAAATACTGATTTAAAATCTTTACTGTTGAGCAGCTATACCCACTCATGAGAAAAGCTTTGGAAGTCAACTCTGAGGAAAAATGTAATGTCATAGTCACTAAGGTAGTTTGCAGCTGTATTCAGCAACATCCTGGTAATTTTTTTTTTTTAATAATTTTAACCCAGGCGCGAGAGGTTGGGGGAGGGGGGTATTGAGAATGAAAGAAACGGAGAAAACATTATTGAGTAGAAAGGACAATAAAAGAACAGGTTTCAAAAAGACAGATAATTGACGTTGCATTTAAATTTTTGAAAATCATAGTTGACAGGAACGAAAGAAGATGTAAGTAGTAAGGGGGGGATTAGAAGTGCGAGAAAAGATGAAACTATTAGAATAGAACTTACGGTTCCATCTAGCAATTTCAACAGTAAAAATGATTACAAGAACATTTACTGTACAAGATTTCAATCAGCTTTTTCGGATTTTCTGTATTATTAGTTCTGATTTCAAATAAAACTGAATTTAAAAACGTTGCACATGAGTACGTTCGTCTCCAATTGTAAGACGAAAATTAGTTGCATAAAAAAATAGTCGAGAACTAAAAATGTTAATAACTCGTTACAAATAAAACTTTTGTAATTTGTTTCACAGAAGCCTTTTTTGATGTTTAAACAAAAACAAATTATGATCGGAATGTTAATTAAAAGACAATAACAGAAGACGTAGAGACAAACAGATTCCGGTGATGATTTTTATAAAAATATCTTCAAGACTCATTAAATTATTTTTTTTTTATCAAACCTGGTACTAAAAAGTGTTTATTACCAACACCAAATTAGTACGAGTGCTAACAAATAGCCATAGTTATATGAAAAATTTCTTTTTCTTTTACTCATTTAAAGAAAATCAAATCGTAACTTGGTTTAAGGATTTTTTTTATTATGATCAGCTTACCAGGCAAAAAAAAAAAAAGTGATAAAGATAGAACAGTCTAAATTACAGAAACTGGTGCGGTTGTCTCTTGTAACCTAAAAACGGTACAATACATCAGTAAAATAAAGACATGTTTCTCTTTTAAAATAAGAGATGAAAAAAAATTTTTTTTTCATGTATGCAATAAATAAAGAGTGCCAAATTCAGAAAAGATAAAAAAATTATGGAAACAAGTTAAAATTTTAAATGCGAAAAGAAAAAAAGTGGTAAAAGTATTACTATTGTAATTTTAAATGTAATTCTTTACTACACATTAGGGAGCAGGGATTTCGGCTGGTTAATAATTGGAGTCATTTCAGATGTACTTCTAAAAAAACATTTGACAGCAATGTAAAATGCGCAGCAGAAATAAATGCACATATTTTTTAAAAATAATAATTATCCTCATGAAATAATTTATAAAAGACACGGAAAAATTTTCGACCTTTTCGTAATTAAAAATAAAAATCACCTGCAGTTCTTAGTTTATTGATTTCAAATCAAGTCTTACCCATCTTTTTTTTTTTTTAAATAAGAAACTTTTTCAAAATTTATTAATTCTCCAATTAACATCAGATATGGATCGAGTTTATTAAATAAAATATTCAATTTTGTTTGGGCAATTTTTTGTATTTTTTTTTTCTTAAGTAAGAAGATAAGAATTTAGACTAATTTATTTACCGTAGTACATTTTATTTTATTTTTTTCTTTAGCTTGTTAAATAAGTAATCGGTTTTTCTTTTTAAAATGTTGTCATATTTTGTCTTTAAAGATTTACGATTTATTTTTTTAACTCTTAAATTCCCAGATATCCAGCGATTTTTCAGATGTTTTAATTATTTTTGAAAAATTGATAATATATATCAACAAAAAGGCCAGAGTTTTATTTTTCCAACAGTTAAATGTTATATTTGTCAGAATAGAATAAACTTTAAATGCGAGGACGACAGAGGAGCAGCTTTTTTTAAATTACGAACATCATGTCAGAGACAGCATGGTTTTTTTTTAAGTTATGAAAACTACGAAATAATTGGAATTAAAAATGATATCAAGGAAAAAAAAAATAAGTTAAAAGAAAATTTTATACTGTAAAATAAAATAAAAGTACCAGTCAAATTTCCCGGCTTGATCTTCGAAGAGTGCAGTGGCCCCTTGAAGAAAAACCAAGAGAACAGTGATCAGGAAAGCCAACATGTTTAGGGCCTCCATATTTTTTTTTTTTTAATTCTAACAATGTTGTTCTCCCTTGTGGATAAAAATATGAGAGCGTTACATCCAAGTCCGATAACTCTAAAACTACTTTATTTTCTTCTTTAAAGTGTCGTAGCTCGTCTGGTAAAGTTTCTCTCAACACCTAACGAGTTTTCTTTCTCATTGCAATAATCCGAGACTATAATGATGTTGTTTAGCATTCAGTCTCGTATACTCATCTTGGTTATTATAGTGATAACGTTTCGACCGTTGTACACCCCAACCTACTTCAGGATATTTATTTTGTAATATTTACAAAATTGTGGCACATGGCCGAGGCGGCGGCGGGGGGGGGGGGTTGCTGGTCTTCATTAGCTGTCCTAGTTAATCCGAATCATGACCCATTTATTCATTCATTACAATTATTACACATTCACCACAAGAACTCATCCATCACCTCTCAATCCCCCAACCTTCTTCAGGTGTCTGTCATGTCATTATATTTGGTAACATTATCTATTCTCAGAATTTTTTAATTAAACCTGAAAATAAAATAAGTAACTTACCTGCCCCATGGATTTAAATATTTGGTCCAAAATTCCAAGGAGATTACTGAATAAAAAAACAGACAATGTTACTTTTTGGATTATTTCAACCAACACTTTTATCCACTGGGTCATATATCCTTGGGGAGTTGAGTTACTCAACATAATTAACTGAAAACTGAGATATCCAAAAAAGGCATGGCATGTGGAATTAGAACAATCTAATCCTATGAACTAAAATAAAGGGTTCAACATATATCACCTGAAGACAGCCAGAGCTTACAATGGCCAAAATATTATGAATATGAAAATAATGTAAAATACATTGTTTGTTTAAAATCCATGTTTTGCATTTTATTTTTACCCAGACTCACATGAATCTGCTAAATATTGTTTGTGGGACAAATGTTCCAGAAGCCCAAAAATATTTGCTGAAAAGTGTCCACACCTCGCAACAAAAGTAGTGAGGCACAACAATATGTAATGGCCCAAATGTTGTATAACAATGAAAATGGCTATACTAGATTGAATGGAAAAACATAAGAAATTGTCATCTCAAAATTACTGATCCACAGATGAATACAATGAATTCTAATTGAGCAATTCATAAACTATGAACATGGTCACAATGTGCTAACCGTGTTTGGAAAAAAAAAAAAAATTCTCATAGCTCTAGATACATACATAAAAATCTATACATTTCATCAAAAATAAGATAAAAAACATCCTTCATAATGGCTAAAAGTATAGCCAAAAGTGCTTGGATGTACAGAACATCCAGACAATTTTTACACACTTTATGTCCAGCTAAGAAATCACTTATACGAACAAAAGAAAAATTGAATAAAAAGCTTGACTGCAGTTGTCAGTCATCTTTAATGAAACATGTATAAAAGAGGGATTGATGCCCAAATGCACAATTATATATATATTTGCTTCTATGCCAAATTATTTTGTGGATACACATGTTTGAGTAGATGCTGGTGTGAAATACATCTATTGGTCTACTCATTTAAGAAACTAAAAAAAGAAAATATACTCTCTATCAGGGTTTGAACCTGCATCCTCCTTTGTAAAAGAAACCACCATCTGATCCAGCATGCTTTAGACCATCCAGCTACAGTGTATCACAGCCCAAATATATTAAAAAAATATACATAATACCTTACATTGCACAACTCGGAGTTTCATGCCTCTGCAATCTTCAGATGTGGATTTTTGGGGGTTAACACCGTTTTTTTAATATTTCTGGTTATTATGAGATATTTTATTGTTAGGGTGGATTATTATTGTTGTTAATTATTTAAATGAAGTGTAGTTTAATTTTGGGTTTGAATTTAGGCCCAGATTAACATTTAAGATTGAAAATAAGGTTGGAAATAAGAATTATAAATTCTAGTTTAAAAAACAGATGCTACTGTTATTAAAAAAAAGAAACATTTGAAAATCAAGGGGAGGTAACTCTATTTTTTCATAAAAATCAATAAAGAAATTAATAATATTATTAATACTAATAAAACTGACTGTGTAAGAAAAAACCTAATTAAGTTCTTCAAAGACCACGGTCTGAACATTACCACCACCACCAGCAATGCTAAAATAACCAATTACCTGGATGTAATATTTGACTTATCTAATGGGCTTTATAAACCATATACTAAAGTTTTATACAACCATAGATACATCAGCAAACAATCCAACCACCATTCTAGAATACTAAATAATTTACATAAGTCAGTACAATTTCGTCTGTCAGCCAACTCTAGCAATAAGGATATTTTTGACAGATATAAATGCAAATACATAGAAGCACTAGAACAAAGTAACCATAAAATTAACCTTGAATTCTTCTCCAATAGCAATAATGACACCAACAAACCAAAATGTCCCAAACGTATTATTATATGGTTTGATCTGCCCTTCAGCAAAAATGTCAAAACTAATATTGGAAAATTTTTTTTTAATCTAATCCATAAGCACTTCAGTCATTCCTTAATGCTAAATGAGTTTTTCATCAAAAACGTCAAAGTTAGCTACAGTTGTGCTAAAAACATTGATTAGTGTATAGCACAGCACAACTGTTCTATTCTAAACAAACACTTCAACAACCTTCAAAACGACAACATCCCCACAACTAATAATTGCAACTGCAACTGCAAAAAAAACCCCTGCCAATTAAATGGCAGATATATGACTAAATTGTTAGTTTATAAAGCTGAAACCAAATATGATGAAGAGGTCAAGCTCTACAGAAAACCACAGGAAATCATGCTTCTACTGCCATGAAATGACATTAGGCAATATTAAATATAGTAACAGCACTGCTGTCTCTAAAACTGAAAAGCGAGAATAAAAACCCAACTATCACCTGGGAATTAGTGACAAAAGCTAAACCCTTCAGCAGGAAAAGCAGCAGATGCAATTTATGTCTTTATGAAAAAATAATAATCCTAAAAAATATGAACAATCCTAATCTCTTAAACAAAAGAAGTGAGCTAATGAGAACCTGCCTACATAGAACTAAATTTCTACTCAAACATGTTGACCCAGATTAATATAATCTAGCTGGGCCCAAGGACCACATATACTAGTATTGATATTATTTATTTTAATTAATATTTTTACTATATCTACTATACAACTATTGTTATTAGACTAATGCATATATTTCTGCTAATATATTACTTTCATTATCTTATTATTACCATTTTTAATATATAACCATTATTGTTTTTATGTTACTTTTACGCTTACCTTTAGTCTATCAGAAACGTTTTTATTATATTTATTTGATATTTATTTACCTAGTTATGTTCTTATGTTATTTTCATTGATATGTATTATTTTTATTAGTAAATTAATTTTATCACTGCATATTTTATTATTATCACTACTTTTATTAAGTTTATTAATATTATTACTTTATTGATTTTCATGGATAAAATAGAGTTATCCCCCTTGATTTCTAAACATTTCTTCATTTTGATAACAGCATCTGTTTTTAAACTAGAATTTATAATTCTTATTTCCAACCTTATTTTCAATCTTAAATGTTAATCTGGGCCTAAATTCAAACCCAAAATTAAACTGCAATTCATTTAAATAATTAACAATAATAATCCACCATAACAATAAAATATCTCCCGATAACCAGAAATATTAAACCATTGTTAACCCAAAAAAATCCACACCTGAAGATTGCAGAGATATGAAACTCTGAGTTATGCAATGTAGGGTATTATGTATATTTTTTAATATATTAAATAGCTGTTATTTAGCATTGAGCACTGTTTTTTCTTACACTATAGAATATATATATATATATATATATATATATATATATAATAAAAAGGCTTAAACACTAGTACTCTCCATGGTCATAATTTATTACATTGGAATCGTAAATACAATCCAATTCATCAGACCTACAAATTCAAAAAGAAAACAGAAAAACAACTCCGGGAATAAAAAATAAAATTTAGTGAAAGTGTATGTATGAGAGTGTGAAACGAATGCTAGAGTAAATGAAAGCTATAGGGAGGGGTAATAGATGAGAGAAGGACAGGAAGGTCTAAAGGTGAAGGTGGGGATTAAAGTTTTAAAGAGGGGAGTCAAAGACGGTTTAAGTGAACGAGATACAAATAAATATGAATATTCTCGGATGTCTAATACATTTCTGAATCGCTGACCTAAAATAAATTAAAGATCGACATCGGAAAAGAGTAGACATTTAGTGGTGACACACACACACAATAGACGATATAATCTACACTTAAAGATCAAAAGATGATAGAGGGAGAGGAAAAAAGGGGGGAGATAGGGGGGCAACTAAAACCAAAGGGCATTTATAAAAGGGCCACTGTGCAATCAAGAAAATTTGACAAAAGTAATATAATATATATATATATATTTGTATATGAATGTTTGCTTGTACATTTACCTATATTTATCTATTTGATTGTGTGCGTGTATTGTTTCAAATGTGCTATATTTATAGAGGAAAACTTTTCAATACCAGTGATAAAGCATTTACAGTGTTCACATTGGACTCAACACAGCTGTGTAACTGTCAATTTCAAGCTTAAATGTGATCTTCAGATCAAGATTTATGACTTTCTATTGTTATGTAACTGACAGTCATTATGCAATGTTGATTCTTATGTCCACTCTCTCTCTCTCTCTCTTATATATATATATATATATATATATATAATAAATTATATATTAATAATATACATCTTTACTCACCTTTTTTCCTCAATTATTTATATATACATCTTTAACACAAACCCTGTAAATATGGACTTCTCTACTATTACTATAGTTCAGTATATAAATCAAAATTTAAATTATTTAATGGTTACTTTTAACTCAGCACCTGAAGATTGCACTGTGCATAAAAATCAGAGTTGTGCAACCAGTGAGGAAAAAAAGCATATTTATTATTTTATGGTTGTTATTTTACATTGAGCAGTGTTTTATTAACACCGGCACTCAACGTGCAATATATATATATATATATATATATATATATATATATATATATATATATGCAAATGTCAGTGTGTCATACTTTTTCAACTTAAAAGGATACAACTCTCTTTCCATAGCTCATTTCAAATGAAAAGAATTACTATTCTCAAATTAGTGTTTCAAAATAAAATTGTCCAGGTTTTCAACTTTACTCCTACAGGCCATAGCCCAACATATACCATTTTGGAATCAGGCCGATTCCATGAGCAAATTAAAAACATTCCTGGCCAGATCTGGACCCACAATCCTGAAATTTGGGATTCCTGAGTTTTCATTACTGTGATTTTTTAACACGATTTTTTGTGACAAATTTTTTGTACGATAATTCTTATAACTTGGAAATAAATTCGGCAATAATCAAAAATAATTGTGAAATCCAACGAAAGTCACCCATGAAATAAAAATAATTGTTTGTAAGGAAAGTATGGACTTACATACATCAAATTGTTTTTAAATTAAGTGGCAGCAGAAGAATTATCATTGAACTTTTAAAACTTTTAAATATTAATGCAATACTTAAATGCAGCAATTTTGAGTCCTGTAGTTTATTATTGCCTATCACATCTACTTCTCCCTAACTATTGTGAGGAAGGTCCAATCAGTTCGTTCTTGAACTCAGAATTCTGTCACATACTTGCACCTAATGCATTATTATAAGATTAAAGGGTCTGCCTGAATGGTTAATTTAATATTTTTAACTTTGACTGGATAAAAGCATTGTTTATAATCATTTTAAATAGGCATTTTTTTTTCTCTTCCTGCCATATTTTTTTCTTTTCTTTATGACCAAGTATGTTCGACCTAATGAATGTTTTGGCCAAATTATGCAAGATTTGGATAAATGTAATATGCCAATTGACACACAAAGTAGCTCCTTTTTTAGCACCCGAGCACCTAAAATAAAGCACTGGCTCTCTACATGGTTTGCACTCATTATAAATCAAATCCACTAACAATTTTTTTCTTTTTAATCATTTTACCCCAAGCAAGGCAATAAAGCCACTAAAACACAAGGGATTACTGAATGTGTAAGAAGAAGAGAAAAATAAAAACATTATTAAGGAGTGTTATATAGGAATAAAGTGTCGCTGCTGACACTGGAGTTTGAACACAGATCACCAGTAAGCAAACACAGGTGATTCCATTTCTAATAATTTGACCACATGATCGTAAAAGGAATGTATATATGGGAATTAGCATGACGTCTAATTGATCACCATTTTTATTCTATTTTCTATTACTATACAGATCACCATTTCTACTCTATCCTCTATTGCTATTTCAATATACTGATCACTATTCGGTGGTTACTTTTCGAGCAAGTATTATTGAGCAAGTACTATTAGTGTGAGTGATATTTGAAGGCATCTGACACCAGTATTGTTCAACAACATTACTATAGTTGTATCTGCGATTACAAAGTCTCTACTACAGCGAGCATTACGAAAATGACAATGCGTATTCATTGACATTACAAAAGTGGCAACAAATGCTCATTGACATCACAAAAAGGAGAGAGAATAAAAGAACAAAAATGAAGAAAACAGAAGATAATGATATTGCATTTAAATTTTTGAAGAACAAAGTTGACTAGAAAGCAAGAAGCTTGAAGAGAGTTCTACAAGTAAGAAACGTGATAAACGGTTAGTATAGAACTTAGGGTGACATCTATAGCCATTTTAAGTGTAAAATGATGTAACCTCATGGCCAATCTAGTATTGGGCTTAAATTTATAAAGCCTAAGTAGCAAAGAAGAAAGTTCATCAGTACAACTAGCACGAAAGAAAAGGTGCAGGGAAGCTAAGTTACAGTGACTGAAACCATGATGCCAGGTAAGGACTGATAACATTGCAGATTCTTTGTATTCCATCAAGAATCTCTAAATATATGGCAGAAGCACTAGACCAGATATAGTAGCAATATTCAATGCATAGACGAATGTAGACTTGTAAATGTGTAAGAGAGATTCCGACGAGAAAAAATTGTCTAGCACAACATAATGAACAAACTGTCTTAGAAGCAGACCGAGCAATTTATTCAATATAGTCTTCTTTGTGTCAGCTGAAAACAGTTACTTCGTTGTTGTAATAAATAAATCGTTAACCATTAAATGATGACCTGATCATGGAGGGGGGGGGGTGAATGGAGAGAAATGAAAAAAAGAAAAGGAAAAAGAACAACATTTACTCACTTGTTTATTAAGACATTAGATTACATCACATAGTGTCCCCCATGGATTACTTTTACTTACACAGATTTAAGAATGTTTTAGAGGATTCTTAAATTTAAAATTTTTAATAGTTAACAATATTTTTCTTTAATTTACTTCTGTTCCTAAATACATTTTGCAAAATAAGTTCCTTGCATTTACCTTGATAAAGTCCATCAGGGGATGAAATGTGTTGGTAAAGAAAAAATTTCCTTTTGACTGTATTCATATTGTCTTTTTACAAAGATATTTTATTTATATCTAAATTTTTACACACACACACACACTATAAACAATAATATTACTGATATCCCTTGATGAGTAGTTGGAGCGATTGCTGGAGGGTCCAGCTATGAAGCTCTAGAGTTGGGATACTGAAGGTAATATCAATCTGCTAAGTGACAAATTTTATATTTGCATTACTCATATATATATATATATATTTTTGAATCAAGCACGGGCAACGCCAGGCCATGCAGCAGCATGGCCTGGCGTTGCCCGTGCTTGATTCAAAAATCATACGACTCATGCAGCAATCGCTATCACTTGACTTAAAATATTTTTGCCCTTCCTTGCCTTTAAAGGAGTGCACTTTGCCGTGCTGATGTTGCTACATGCCTTACTTCTTGCCTATCTCACACTGCGATTTTTTTCGAAGGGAGTTGGGAAATGCAAAGTCAGTCTTGGCCTTCCCGCTAACTTGGAGCATGTGCATGTAAATTTTGGTGCAAATCCGTCGAAAATTGCGGGTGTGCATTCGTTACACACACAAACACATCCTGCCTTTTATAGATAGAGATGTATGTATATATATATATATATATATATATATATATATATAGGTTGGATCAGTAAATCTGCAGTCTGCTATACAGTTATATACTGAATTTTTCACTGTATAATGTTTAATCTTTGTAATTAATATTAATTACTGAATTAAATGCATTGGCAAAGATAGAAGCTGTGTGTACATTTGTATATAGGTATGTATGAATAAAACAGTAAAAAGAAAACGATCCAAAATGAAATAAGTGGTTGCTGGAGTTTGATTGGACAGTACAGTTACGTGCTTTTACGAATTTCGTCACAGAGGAGCGTTTCAGTTAGCAAGGTCGATTTTACTGTTTTTAAACTACAATTTTCCATGATTTTCTCAAGTACATTCATATCTGCTATATGACGGTTCTGTATAGGATACAGGTTCGATTCCTGTCGGAGGACACATATTTTCTATGACAATTTCTCGGACATTCAGGCCGGTAAATGTTGTTAATACCGTTTATTATAAACAGAGCATTTACTTAAATATTTGTATCTATAAAAAGAATGTTAAACATAAAAATATGTCTAAAAATAATTGTCAGACTCTGTCCATTTCATAATATATATATATATATATATATATATGCAGAAATATAGTCTTAAAGTGTGCTATATTTATGGTATAAAGTGCTCAATATCAGAGATAGAGCGTGTGTAAATATAAAAGTGGACATGGAAGTCAGCACTTAGAGGCGACAGTCTGTTTCATGCTAGGGCAATCGTCAGGCGATATATATGAAACTGTTGAAATAAATTTATAACCAATTATTATATGTATATGTTAACTAATTGAGTTTTTCTTATTATTATTTATTTATAAATGTGTGTGTGTGTGTGTGTGTGCCTATATCTTTATGAAAGAGTCATTATCATTACAAACTTTTTCTGACAAATGAACCATTTGAGTGATCACTACATTCAGCCAATCCATTCGGCCGCCTTCTTCAAGCATTTCTTATGACTTAAACACTTGTAGAAAGTTGTTGAATAACAATAAGTGAGAAAGCAAAAGGAAAAAGCAGTCTGACTGCCCAAAAGTCAAAGTCTACACCTTGATCAATCAAGCTATTCTTAATAAAGAAGTCGGGTTTCTCTTGTTCTTTGATGGAAGACGTCAATAACAATAAATTATTTTAAGATTAGAAGTATTCAAGGAAATTGTGTGAACAAAAGAAAAAAATGTCATATATCATCATGGAGGATCCTGAAAATGTTACACCCTTCACAGCTGCAAGTAGGTGTGCACCAAAGTGACAGGTATTGGCATCATTTTGGCACGTACCATTTGGAGACCTGTTTCAGTGACACTTCAACACCTCTCTGCAGGCAATACATTGTTTAACTCTGTGTGTTTGTATAAAAGCATCTGAAACAAAAGTGAAGACAAAGCAGGAAATGTTTTACCAAAAACATGTTTCACCGGAGAAAGTGCATGCTCTTTTTGGCTTCTTCAATTTAAATGAAAGAAAAAGAAAACTGTGTGTAAGGAAAATGACTTGGTATTTCTGAGGATAAGTGGGCATCATAAATCATATTAATTACCCCAGGTTATCACCTCCTGATTTCAGACCTGGAGAGAATGTGTCCATCTCTGCGCTAATTTGTTTTATCTATATGTGTATTACAGTTGTTTGGTATTGTACGATTTTAAATCAGGGACTTTTTATTACTGTTTTTATATAACAGTGACTGCTGATAATGCAAAGCTCTTCTATGAATTGAGCACTCTGAGTCACCGGCATGTTTATTCAAAATAAATACATAAAAATTCACCTTCCTCTCTACTGAGAACTGATAGCTTAGGGGAAAAATCTCCGCCTGATGCCAAATCAGTTGGGTTTCAATCCTGGCTTGATGCAATCGGATGTTAGCCACACTGATGAGTTGTGATACAGCGAAACAGTCTGTCTGCGGATGACAATATATATATATATATATATAGTAAGCAAGGTTATGCTTGTAACAGCTGTAAAGTTTGGGTTAGTTGGTTGGCTGTGTTTGTTTAGTGGCATATCAACCTCTATAGGTTATTTAATGCAGAAATCTTTATATTTTGTATGCTAATTTCTTTTTGATATAATAATAAGTTTTAGTGATAAAAGTTTTACTAATTAACTGATATCTAGAGGAGAAGAGGTGGACTGATACTTTCCCCAAGGATATTTGCACGTAAGTGAATATAATGAACCCAATTGAAATTGGAACTTGACTCTTCAATTAACAATTCTGAGCCATTATTTATCACACCACCTGCACATCTAAGCTTACAACAACTGGTATTCCTAAGTCACCCATCTAGGTACTGACCAGGTTCGACGTTGCTTAACTTTGATGTTTGTATGGGAACTGGTGTTTCAACGTGATTTGGCCATAAGCTGCAAAGTTCGTAAAATAGCACCGGTCTGTGTAATTCTGCAAGTGGAGATGTTCATTTATGAAAGACTTTCTGTCAAGTTCTTTTCATCTTATGCAAGCAGTTTCAATGGTAAGACATCACTTTCAGAATTTCTGGTCACAAGCTTGATCCAATCTTCTTTTTCATGTTCAAAACACAAGATATCCATTTAGATCAGGAGAATTCCTGAAAAAAAAATAAAGAAAATCAATTATTTTGTAAGTTAAGATAATTTCATAACAATTTCAAACTGTTTCTTACATGTTTTAAGGTTTCATGACAATTTCAAACTGTTTCTTACATGTTTTAAGGTTTCATGACAATTTCAAACTGTTTCTTATATGTTTTAAGGTTTCATGACAATTTCAAACGGTTTCTTACATGTTTTAAGGTTTCATGACAATTTCAAACTGTTTCTTACGTTTTAAGGTTTCATGACAATTTCAAACTGTTTCTTACATGTTTTAAGGTTTCATGACAATTTCAAACTGTTTCTTACATGTTTTAAGGTTTCATGACAATTTAAAACTGTTTCTTACATGTTTTAAGGTTTCATGACAATTTCAAACTGTTTCTTACATGTTTTAAGGTTTCATGACAATTTCAAACTGTTTCTTACATGTTTTAAGGTTTCATGACAATTTCAAACTGTTTCTTACATGTTTTAAGGTTTCATGACAATTTCAAACTGTTTCTTACATGTTTTAAGGTTTCATGACGGAAATTCTTAACAGATTATTTTTTTCTAAGATATGCAAAGATCTGATTTTTGTTAAAAAATATTTGATGGCATCCATTTACGTTTAATATTATAGAATTATGGAATTAGGTTTGGTACAAGTACTGGTAGTCTTGTGGAGGTATTTGTATGTTTTTCTTGTACATGTCAGTGGTCCCCATAAAGTTGTTGAAATATATTCATTCACACCATGTGGTCATAAAAATTGGGCTTTGTGTTCACAAGGAAAAGCCATACAAACAAATATACACAATAACAATAAAAAAAACAGTGGTAAATTGTGTGGTAATTTCATACAATTTTATTTATGTATTTGTGTGTGTGTATGTGTGTGTTTTACATTACAACTGTGATAATGTTTATGTTATAAAAGGGAGTAAGTCACTTTGTAATAACACAAGTCCTATCACGGAGGGAAGTTATACACATGCTTCCACCCTGTCAGTTTTTGAGTAAAGAGGTTGAAACTCACGTCTCTTGGCGGGATGTTCATATTTCCGGCAGGAACAGTCCCTATTGCATGCTGGGAGTTATTTTATTATTTTTATTTTTTATTTAATTTATTTTAAACAAGATTTAAATTTTATTTGATTTATAATTTTCATCATTATTATTATTTTATTTTTATTTATAATAATAATAATAATAACAATGTTCCCACAGCCTATTGTGTTTAGGTAAACATTAGCAATCTAGCTAACTCAACTTTGTATCTAAGACCTTGGGGATTCTTTTCAGCCAGTTTTTTGATGGAAAGAAGTGGGTGTCTTATTGTTGTAACTGAGTTATCAAAAACAACAGTAGAAAACAAGAATTGGTTTAACAACAAGTTTATTACCTTTTGGTACAGGGAAACATGATGTAGAATAGAAACTAGGGAAGATAATGTTTAGCCATGAATGACTCCTGCTACTCCTCTTGATGTAGGAGTATTTTTATGTTTTTTGTCTGACAGCCGAGTCCAAACTTGTAGGGAAATATACTCCCATACAACACTTATATACAATCTAATACAGTAATCTAAATCAGCTTGTTCAGATTTATTTATAAACTTGTTCATTAAAAATGTTGCTTTTTTTTCTCCATTTTGTTTGTGCTCTTCTCAAATTAACTGATTTATATTACATTTTTTATATTTTTTAATCAAAGGTTTTGGTGCTTTTAAATTGTGTTTGCTCATTATGGTTTTCTTTATATTTCTATTATTGAATTGATGGCTTTTTAATTCTCACCTGTCCAAAATGAATTTAATCCCTTTTAATCATATCACCTTTTTAGTCTTCTTCCATCAACATGGCTAATATTAAAATCCAGGAGAGTAACGTATTGCGCTTTCCTAGGCTAACATTTTCCACCAACATGAACTAGAATGATTATATTGTATTAATTATTAGGGGGTCTGCTGTGAGGAAAGTTGGTTACTGTGTCAATATTTCTTGCCAGAATCTATTTTGCACATTTATAACTCTACCATTTGTCTGCAGCTTCTGCTACGTATCTAGAGATACTTGACAAATTCCCAAAAAAAAATTTGCAATGTTATTGATCCTGATCTGGTATCTCAGCTTCAATCACTTTCCCTCCATGACAACATAACTTGCCTGTGCTTTTTCTATAAAAACTTTCATGGTTAATTCTTTGGATGAACTTTCTTCTTTGGTACCCTACACAAATTTAAGCGCAGTACTGGATTGAAATTATGAAACCTAGCTGTTAAGGTTGAAATTACTAAGTGTAAACATAAGTTCTATGCTAATGGTTACTTCTCACTTGTGAAACACTCTTCTGGATTCTTGCTTTCCTGTCAACTATGAACTTGAAAAATTTAAATGCAGTGTCAATTGTCACCTTTTTTCTCCTTTAGTCCTGGTCTGTTAATGTCTACTCTCAACATTTTTTCCCCCTCCACTCTCAATAACCTTTTGAGTCTTAGTGGCTTTATCACCTTGTTTATGATGAAATGATTAAAAAAAATTCCATGTGGTATTAATTTCAATACTGTGTCAACTCATAGGATTGTCTGATAATAGCTAATAATTTTTTATCTTCTATAAAATCTATTTATACAGTGACAGGCAACAACAAGGAACCTAAATCAATGATGGGCAAAATTGGAGTCAGTTGCAAAAATCAATTTGTAAAAAGCAGTGTGAATATAGAAAATAATTGTCTGGGTTATAAATAGAATAAAAACAAACCAAAAATCCCATCATCTTTTGCAGCCCTTGACAAGATTCTAATTTTGCTCTCATTTGATTTTTCTGGCAATATCTCTGAATAGTTAGATGATCCAACTTAATACAGGATAATTTCTTAATGGCAAAAGTAAAACTATGTGATTTAAGAGCATGTTCATTATTAGATTTTAGGAGAAATTCCTTGAAAATCAACTTAATTACAACTTCTTATAAATTTGATACTCCTAATTCTTGGCTGCTTGGTTGATTTTGTTTAGCAGCATATCAACACCTCTATGGGTTATTTAATGCCAAAACCTAAATTTGAACACAATTTTATGGCTTCAACTAAATATATTTTGAATGCATTTGTATACTTTTAACTACAGATAAAATGTATTGTTGGTCATTTTGCTTTAAAATTGTATTGTTGGTCATTTTTATATAAAAATTGCTGGTACTTTTTACTAGAAAAATGCATTTTTATACTTTTAGGCCTGGGAAGAACAGCAATTAAGAGGTGATTCCAACTCCTGAAAACCTCCAATCTTCCAATCAGGTTGCTGCTGGTTGTAGTTTATCACCATACCTAGGATTTGATACTCCTAATTTGAAAATGACCTTCAATTTTCACTCACCTTCTGGACAATGTTTTGCAAAATCATCAACGTTTGAGCAGCTAATTTTTGACATTCAGCATGAGGGTTTTTCTCAACAATGTCTACAATAGAAAAATATCTCAATAAATCAATTACATAATTATTCATATGTTGATATCAATTGCTTAACAGATAAAACTGCTTCTATACAGATTTGATGAACAAGTTAGTCAACATATTTTTATTCATGTAGGAGAATGCAGTGTATGAAAATGAAAACAAGAAATATTACAGTGAAAGAAATTATGCTTTGTTTGTATTTTTGTTTTAAAAAATGAGGTATTTTACTTGAAACAAAATCATCTTGTTTCTCGATTATTCAGGGCTAAAAAGGGTTAAGAATGAGACTTGCTTAAAGAGGAAAGGGAATAGAAAGATAACACAAATGTATGCCTGTACAGATGCAAAAAAAAGGCCCAGAGTTACATGTGAACATGTCTATCAAAAGCTGTTACCAGTGGGTTTCCCCTTTAGCAACAGAACAGCTTGGCATATCCAAATATGGGCCTCTCTACAACTTGTCCACATCCAGGTCTTTGTCAATATGTCATGTCAATAAAAGTGAGGGAGGAAACCAACAATCAGCAGCCTGCTTTTGGTGAGATTCGCTTTGCTATTGTTGGAGATTAGGGCTTTTGTAGAAACATTTCTTTGGCGCATTTTGTTCTGGAAGCTGAGTGCTGCCCAACATGCTGTGGTTTTTGAGGCAGTGACCGCACTTGCCATTATTCAGTTGTTTTATTTCCTCCCTTCTCTGCCTGCATCCCACCCTCTTAATTGTTGAGGGAGCAATCTGTTACCTGTTAGGTGTTACTGCCAACCTCAACACACTCTTGCCTTATTTTCCTACAGAGATCATTCTTGTTAGGCATTCATGATGAAAAAAGTTTTATTGTCAAAATGTTTATGTTTTTATTAGGAGGAAAGACCAAAGGATGTTTTGATTATTTTATTAAATTTTTTAATCTTTTCTAGCACGTTTGAAATTTTGGTCAAAAATCTTGTTTTTCTTGAATCAGTGGGTGGGCCAAAGATTGCTATTAGAAAATTTAGCATCCTTTTTTTGGTAAAAAACACATTGTTTTGGAAATTGTTGCAAAAATCAAATAATTGCCTGATTTTAATAAAATTTTCAGGACTTGTTCACAAATGAATGAAATTACACTTGAAATTTTTTTTGACACCTGTTACCCACACTTACTTAATTTTATGAAATTTTGAGAAATTAAAATTCTAGGGTTTTCATATTGACATTAGTTAAATGCAAGACTCATTGGAGAATTTAAATCATCAATTTTTTTTTGTCAAATAGAAACACCATTTCCTGAAAATCTGCTCTGAATCATAAAATAAAAAATGCAAGAAAACTGTCATTATTTAATTAAAAAAGCTTTTAATTGCTTTTAAAAATAAGATATATTAAGGACACTATTGTCATAAGAAAATTTTTTTTTCAATGAATAATGAATTTTTACAAGAATTGTTTTCATTTTATTTACTGTTGAGTTAAAAACACAGCTACTGTCTAGTTAAAAAATGCATTTTTGTGATATTTTAAATTTAAAGTAAATAATATTTCTTTCAAAGCAGATTAATTATACATTAAATCAGCTAATATTCCTCAAATAAAATTTCAGAAAAGTATATTTAATTTTTGGAGGATTTTTTATTGAAGAGAATTACATTGCTATGAAAGACAACTAAAAAATGGTGATCATCAGCTATTTTAGCAAAAAATAAAAATCTGCTTCCAGTCCCAGTCAAATTCGTTTTAAAATACAGCAAAGTATTTTGCTTATTAGAAATATTAAATTTAATCTGTCAGCTTGAAATTAAAACTAAAATAAAAGCTTCTAGAAAGATTTTTCATTTTTAAAAATTTCTTTTAAACCTTAGGTATTGCATTTTTTGTGGAGGTACCTATATTAAAGTAACACAAATATATAAAATTAAGAGATGACTCCAGCTTTGATTCAAACATTTCACTTGCAAGCAGGCATGTGACATATCCATTAGACCAATATGCTACTGTTTGAACAGTAGCTATATTAAGTTATGCAGAGTACACAGATATTATACTAATCTTCCAGTAGAGTACACAGATACTATACTAATTTACAGGTAGAGAGCACAAATACAATTTGAGTACTTATGTGTCAAGTATGCTTCATTTATGTTTTTGGGGACATTTCTTGTCATGTATTTTATAAATTCTTACTTCAAATTAAATGTTGTTGTTATTTTGCTTTGTGTTAATTCAATCTGTTACCGTTTTTTAAATGGTTGCAACACTTTTCATATCTTTTATATAAATTCTTTTTAATTGCTGTCATTATTGAATTTGTAGATTGTATCATGTGCCTTTTCTGTGGTATGCGTCTCAAACAGCCTCTGACAACCAAATACAGTTCCAAACTGGAGAATGGACAAAGGTGGAAAACTGGTGCCTTATAAACCAGCTGCTTTGGGTAGATGGATCCTGACAGCCCAGGAAGGCAGTCCATCTAGGGGAAGGAAAACTCTGATTTTAAACCACCTCTGCTGCTTGGCAGTCATATCCAAACATGGAAAAGTAAATCCAGACAGGAAACACAGTTTGGAGCCCTGAAGGCAGTCAACACTGACAATTTTCTGCAAACTCCTGCAGACAAGCCGTCCCCAAATGTAATGCTCTGTATTCCTTTGAATCTTATCGGTACAGCTGAGATGGGGAGGTGGGGGGCATGTAGTGGGGGCATGTACCATCACCCAGGCCAATACCCTGGAGAAGTTACTCTAGCTTCACCACCAAAGGAGTGAATTTTAACCAAACAAGGTGCTACCTTTGTCTTGTGAGATAAATGGATGCCTACTATCATGTGCCTAGTTTTACTAAGTTTATTTGTGCTATTAAAAATAAAACCTAGAAATACATAAGACAAACAGCTGGGGGTCTTTATTTAATCTATGAACATAAACATATTTATTCTATGAACATAAAGAAATCTTTTACAAAACACTACACTCAATGTATTTGCAGTTTATCATTTTAGGGCTGGCCATAATTTCAACTTAAACAATGCAGTTTTGATTTAAGGTTATATTTCCTTAATGCAAGAAATTTAATTGAAAAATAATTTTTCACCCACCTTGCAACCATTCCTTAAATTCCATTGTGTCTTGTTGCATTTCTCCCAACAGAATATGGGAAGGTACAGACAAATAAACCATGGATACACCAAACAGCAATGCTTGACAAACGGAACTAAATCAAGAAAGGAAAATATATCAAATATTGCACATGGAGGACTGGTGTTAATAAGATAGTGCTCAATGTATAATAACAGAGCTATAATTTATATTAATAGTAAATATACCTTTTTTTTTTCCTTCAACCAGTAGCATAACTCTGAGTTTCATGCACAAGGCAATCGTTAGGTGCCAATTGAAAAATGGCTGTAGCATAATTTAAATATTGATATTTATAACATACTGTATTTATCAAAAATTTAGTGCAATTTGCTCACATATGGATGAACATGTTATAAAGAAGCAAAATAATATTAACATTAGGCAAATTTTAGTCAATAACAAAATTTTATATCAGACACAGTTGCAAAGAAAGACTGAAAATTCTGGAGTCTGTTGTACTAAGAGACGCAGCTAACATTAAATAAGGTATCTTTCTCTATACGAGATTGTATATTGAAGTGTGTTTAAAAAAATTCCAGTTTGACCATTTAAATGACATCACCTTGAGTAACTTGACATTGGTTCCATCAAACATGAGAATGAAATAATTAATGAAAAACACAAAACACAAATTACACCCAACGTCATGTGTTTATTTATTTTTCAAAATAATATAGCATTCATTAATTTTTTTTATAAAAATAAAGCATTAAGAGGTCATTTGATAAAAATCACTTTAGGATACCATAAGGTTGAAACCAAGGTAGCGGATTCAACTGACCTCCTGATTAAAGGTAAAAGCTCTATATGTTATTTTTACTTTTATGTTTTCACACGTGTATTGAGCACTTTTTACTACTACTATTTCTTGGTCCGATTCAACTCTGACCTTTAACAGTTATATACAAAAGTTACATAACCCATGATACCATGGAGAGAGTTAATTATATAAATATGTGAAAGAATCATTTGTACAAATGATTCCACATATAGTGCCACACAAAGATTAGAAAGTAAGCAAATATCAAATTTTTTTATTGCTTTAAGAAGATCTTTTAGTCTCTGACTAGACACAGCGAGTATGTGAATTTAAAAAGGCTGTCATTTAATACTTATCTTAGTTCTGCTAGAAAACGTACTCAAAATAATCAGAAATCTCCCGAGAGGATAGAGAGAAAACTAATTTTTTCTTTTTAACTAGAGAGAAATTTGTAATATTCCCCTTGGTGTCTGCTTGTCTTGGTGCAAAGAAAATGAAAATCATTCATGGGACTATAAATAAATATATTGCAGTAACATTCATGCAGAGTTAAATTCATCCCTATTTGCAGTTTTTGACTTAAAATTTATTTTGGTAAATTTTGACATACAATATTTGTGCATTGAAAAATCAGGAAGCAAGGAATTGTCAGTTATCAGAAATGAATGCAAGCATTACTGATAGAATTGAACTAGTATATATAGTTTTCTGAACAGGAGTAGAGGTTTATCCCCTTTTTCCTGTTTAGGATTGGTTTCCTGGTTTCTTCTAAAGTCGACTTCCATACTATATTCCTAACATCTCTGAAATGCTATTCACTAATTAAATCTTGACCTCTTCAAGTTGACAGCCATTACCTTTCCTACATGAACTTCACATCTTGCCCTTTCTTACACTAATGCAACTCAACACAGTAACCCACTAGCTTGAGTGGTTTTGGGGCCTTGCTTTGGCTGAACACACACACACACATATATTATATATATATATATATATATATATATATATATATATATATATATATATATACATACTCCTGTGTTGATTTTGATGTATGAGGTTCAAGTAACTCACTTCCTAGAAACGGACAGCCAGACTACCCCCAAAAATCATTTGTTT
Organism: Acanthosepion esculentum; assembly: GCA_964036315.1. NCBI lineage: Eukaryota > Metazoa > Mollusca > Cephalopoda > Sepiida > Sepiidae > Acanthosepion > Acanthosepion esculentum. The sequence continues at coordinate 6,691,204 of OZ038494.1, forward strand.
ATAGTGATGAAGGCTTGTGCAGAACCAGCCACCCTTTTTAGAAGGGGCAAATACAGAGAACTGGTGCACAATGTGCCACAAGGCCCCAAAACAACTCTCTGCAGGTTGAGATAACGATATATATTTTTATATATCAAGAACAGTATTGGGTAAATTTTATGACAAAGTGGAAAAAGTTTACTTGTGATGTGTTTCACCCATCAGGACTTAATTGAATTTTTTTTTTAAGTTTGGTGTAACACTCAATATTTTCTTCCAATTTTTCTCATTTAATCTTGTGCTGAAATATCTAAAAGTTTTACAAAAGCTGTAAACACAATTAGATGAAGAAACAAACCTTTCTTGATGGTAGCGTAAACCCCACAGGAAGTCAAATAAACACTGACCCATCTGCTTCACAGCCTGCAAAATAAGAACAATGAAAAGATTCACAACTTCTTGTGAAGAATCAATAACTTAGAAAAAAGAAATCTAATTAAAACAATAAAAATGGACATGTTAAAACAAACAGAAAAATTAACAGAAAAAGAAGGTAATACAAAAACATTACCATAAAGTAGTAATATTAAAACATAATTAAGAAGAAAATAAAAATAGCTGAACTAGTTTATACTAGACTTTGATCTCAGTGTGAAGGCTGGAAAAAGTCAGTAACATGGGGGTGCCTCATAGTTATGGCTTTATAGCAAAGCTTAAATTTCAATGCCTCACCATAGTGCAAGGGTTAGAAAGCTAGTCTAACAGCTGTGAGTTCAATCCTCAGTGGATGCCCCATACTTGTAGTTAGCTGGCCATGTTTGTAACACTTTTCTTTATCACTGAGAGAGTCCACTACATGGACATCGGTAATTTATTTATTTTTATTCATTAGACACTTCTGATTATTTAATGTAAATATTTTGAACTTGATAAATAAAACCATTTATTTTTGTTTTCAATTATTTCATGCTCACAAATTAATGGATAGCATTTTAGAATTGCATTGTACTTACAAAGTATCAAAAATGTAAAATTATTTCACAGGTAAACCAGTCAAATAAAATAAAAAACCTCAGAAAAAAAGTGTTATTATACAATAATATTTATCTAACTTAACATGAGGATTGATAGATTCATTCATTGTTTCAATATGATATGGCTGTAAGTGCTAACACAAAAACATACACACACACACACACGTCTAAAAATTCAGATATAAATAAAATATACCTGTAAAAAAGACAAAACGAACATTTCTTTACCAATGCATTTTATCTTTATCAAGGTAAATCGTTTACCTTGATAAAATCCATCAGGAAATGATCCTTTTGTCGTTATTCACACACACACAAACACACACACATATTTTAATTTGTTTTGCTAAAACATTATTTTTAGATGGCTACTCATATTCAAGTAAATGCTCTGTTTATTTAATTAAACAGTATTTTTATTTAATTACATTTACTGGCCTGAATATTCTTGAAGTCTTGTCATAAAATATTCAGGCCTGTAAATGTAATTAAATAAAAATACTGTTTAAATAAACAGAGCATTATTAGCCTTTCCTAGTGTATCAAAAACATTTTTCAACGCCCAAACCTAAACTAAAACTTACCAGAGTGTTTATTGCTGAATGTAAAATGATTCCCAACGTGTACAAAAGACGTTCCAAGATGACTGGGTCCTCTCCAAGGATATCAACTGATGAGTCCTTACTGAATCAAACAAAATAAAAATTTTTAATTTGGAAAATACAAAATTAATTTTTTTTTTTCTTTCTTTCCTGAGAAAATAAAAGACTTTTTATATCAATCAAAATTTTTGTTGATGCGGACATGCTTATACAGCTATAGAACTTATATTGCTTGCTGATGACACACACACACACACACACACACACACACACACACACACATATATATAGTATTTAGGCAGCAATACCTCTTTTATACATGTTTCATTAAAGACAACTGACATACCTGCGATTAAGTTTTTTATTTAATTTTTCTTGTATCCAGAAAATAAACCATTCCTATAATTTTAGACACATAGATAAAAACCCACATATTTAGTTAAAAATGAAAAACAAAAACAGCCCTTGATAATGGCTAAAAGAATAGCCGAAAGCGCTCGGACAAGCAGAACTTTTGGACAGTTTTTACACACTTTGTGTCCAGAAAAGAAAACACTTGTACGAACACAAGAAAAATTAAATAGAAAGCTCAATTGCAGTACCTTGTCAGTCATCTTTAATAAAACATATTTTGTATATATATATATATATATATATATATATATATGTCTATATTTCTGAGATGAGGTATTATGTGCAGTATTTACATTAGTCGGACTATTGTCCTCATCTTTGTCGCCATATTTGTCACAACGTTTCGGCCGTTGTACGCTCCGGCCTTCTTCAGGTGGTTGGAATTTCGAACCGAACCCTTTATTTCGATCACTGGGGTAGACTGTTCTAGTTCCACAAGCCATGTTTGATGGATGTCAGTTATCAGTTATCTCCTGGTAATTTTCCCTCTGAAAGTTCTCCACTGCCTGAACCGGGTATTGAACTCACACTCTTTGGGTCTGTCACTGTCCACAACGTTTTGGCCGTTGTATGCTCCAGCTTTCTTCAGATGGTTGGAATGTCCTCAAGGACACATGGCACAGTGGATAAAGGCATTAGTTAGATCCAGTGACAGTACCCAAAGAGTGTGAGTTCAATACCCGGTTAAGGCACTGGAGAACTTGTAGAAGGAAATTAACTGGAGATAACTGACATCCATTAGACATGGCATGTGGAACTAGAACAGTCTACCCCAGTGTGCGTAATAAAGGGTTTAGTTTGACATTCCAACCACCTGAAGAAGGCCGGGCGTACAACGGCCGAAACTGTTGTGATAAATATGGCAACAAAGATGAGGATGATGGTCCGAACAATGTAAATGGTGTGTGTGTGTGTGTGTGTGTGTGTGTGTGTGTGTGTGTGTGTATATATATATATATATATATATATATATATATATATATATATATATATAAATGTTTTGTTCAAGATGACTAACAAGGTACTGCAATTGAGCATTATTATTATTTAATCCCATATATATATATATATATATACACACAGATTGAACCAAAAGTAGGTTGAATGGAGTTTTTTTCAGGGTTATATAACCTTTATTTCCAACAAGATGGGTCATTCCACATTATTCAAGTGCAGTCTGTATCTTGATGAAACATTTCTCAAGAAATGGATTGACCCACACATTCACCTGACTTGACTCCAATGGATTTTTTTGTTTTGGAATGTACTCAAGGACAAAGTTTATAGTCAAATACCACAAAGTGTTGGTGATTGAAGCAACAACTAAACCAGCCTGGTGTCAGTGTTTGGGGCGATATCTAATGTTCTGGTGTTTTAGAACCAATTTCCTTTGATGGAACAGTCACAGGCAATAAGTATCTTAAAATTCTAGTGAATCAAATTGTTCCACAGTTACAACAACAGCCTAATTCACATGACTTATTTCCATCATGATGGGTCAGTGCCCATTATTCAAGAACAGTCCTGAGAAATGGATTGGCTGAAGAGGTCCAAATGATTGGCCCTCATGTTCACCTGACTACTCAATGGATTTTTTCTTTTGGGGAGTACTCAAGTACTTTTGTCGAAGCGTGGAAGGTAAATTTCATAGCTGCATAAATTGTGATGGACAGCAGTTTGAGCAATTATGTTGATAACATTTTCAATGCTTTGGCATTGTATTATTGTATAGAATAAAATTTAATTGTATATGTAATAACTGCTTATCAAAATTTAATTGTATGTAATCTCAAAATAAATGTCATCATTTACTCTCCACCTACTTTTGGTTCACCCTGTATATATATGTAAGTGTGTGTGTGTGTGTGTGTGTGTGTTTTCAAGACACTGTGAAATGTCAGTTCTTAGCAATTATTAGAAACTAACTAGCATTTAATGCTATTTCTAAATTAGCCGAGACATATAATAGTTCACAACACAACCCGTTTTGTGACATATTTTGATGAGTTAGAAGCCATTGTCAAAGTGCAAGACAAATAACACGATCAGAATTAATAAAGTTTGCAATGAAAAGAAAAAAGGAAATAAAGATGAAAGAGCAACAATCATGGAAGCAAGCGAACAATATCCTTAAAGTAAATCAAAATTGATAAGAAGGTAAAAGAATTCACAAATTAGGAGTTGGTGTTTGTATACAAAAGCAAAGTTGACCAAGCAAACACAATATGTCTGTTTACTAGTTAAGGCAGATCTGAACTGAGCCTTGTCCAAATGCAAGCCGTCCCATTTTATTGGCTAAGAAGAATATCCCAGCATGCACCCTGTGTCCTTCAGACTATAAGAGGGGGAAGAGGAAAACTTTTGCAATCATTCCCATTGGGAAATCAACATATTATTATTATAATGTGCGTAGGTGAGGGTGTTACTGCCAAAACCAAAATGGTGGCATCCGTAACAAATCATTGTTAGCATCTTTCCATTTATTTCCACTAAATGAAAAATTCCATATTTTCCCTTAAATGGACCAGTATGGCCAGGCAACAATGTTCTAACAATGCAGCAGTGAAAATATTATCTGCTTTTTATTAATTTTACCAAGATTTCTACTGGATGAAACAGGGATGTCTACTCAAATGTGTGTATGCACTCAATATAATATTTACAGTCAGATTAAAAGAAAAAAAATCATCCATTACTTTTATATATATATATATATATATATATATATATATATACATTAGTTTTCCATATATTACAATTAAATAAGGCAAGAAATAAAAGTGATTCTCATTGTTACTGTGCATTTCTTGCCTCAATTAATTGCAATCTACAGAAAAATATTTGTGAATATGAAAGGATTATGAAAAAAGTAAGTAGACAATGTTTGTAATTTATTCAATCAGACATGCCTAAATACACACACACATATATATATATATATATATGATTAATTTGAAACTTTTAAAACCATTTATTCTATATTCTATATTATCACTTGACAAGACACAAGAAGTGTTGAAACAAAATGGCTACTTTTGTCGTGATTTTATAACATATTTATGTTGTAATATTCAAATAAATAATTATATATATATATATATATATATATATATATATATATATATATATATAAAGGAGAGAAAGAACAGATGGAGTAAAATTCCACTGTTCGCAGCATTTACTTTAAAAAAAAAGTGCTCAATACAAAGTAGAGCAATATATATATTATTATTTTTATTATAAGAGATTATAATAAAAACTAAGATTGTACTTCTTCAGGCAATGGTAAGTTGCTGGTGATTAAATGATTTTAAATCATTTAATCAACAGTTACTTACCATCACCTGAAGAAGTACAATCATAGTATTATATTTTTGAATTGGACATAGTCCGACAATTTATTTAAAGACATTTATAGTATTGTAACATGAAAGCTCTTGTGTAGCAATTTCAACATGTTTTCATTATAATCTCTTATAATAAAAATAATAATAATATATATTCTGAACCCTTTATTTAATTTATGGGGATAGACTGTTCTCCTCCCACTACTCATGTCTAGTTCTTGTTTTTATTTAGTATTGTTAGTTACTGCTTGCCAGTTTCCACCGAGTGCAAGTACACACTGCCCAACCCTGGGATTGAGCTCACAATCACTATGTGGCCAAATTCATAAACTGACAATTTGTTGTAGTAAACTTAGAGCCTTAAATTTAACCTTAGCTGCTGATTAGGTTGCAACTGTTGCTGCAGTTGAAGACTCACTGTCATTTGTCTATCTTTCTTTCTTTACTATCAGCTGTCATATTGTATTCATTTCTATGCTAGGCCTACTAAGGAGATCCTCATAGCTTAGCATATGCACGGATTCTTTCAACTAGGTTTTGTAGTTCTTAGTAAGGTTTGTCTTTTCGCAATCCGTCCCAGCCCCTGTTCTGCCATTCATTTATACAAGCTTGTTAGGTAGGTTACTTGCTGTCCCTCTTGCTTACAATGTCCTGTGAGTGTCAAATTCTCCAAGTCCTCTTGTCTCATTATATAGTCTAGGAATTTCAACTATCTCTTTCTGATTCTTTGCTTTTATAAATGCCATTTCGGTGGCAGCAGCAGTAGATGTAAGTATTCATAAAGGTTTTTACTTTTCATATTCTTCAAGATTCTTTCAAGAAAAATGCCCTGGCATCAAGTGCAGCATAATCAGTTTACTTACCTGTCATAGTTTTTTAAAAGGGGGTAGAAGAAGTAACCTGCGACAGACGAAAACCTGTTTGGTGTTGCCTGTGGCTCTGGTTGTGTCCGTCCTTTAGCAAAGCGGCGAGTTTTGCTTTCAATTCTCTTCTGGACAATTTCTTGCCAATTGTAGACTTTCTTCTCTGGTTGAATCAATTCGACTTTCACATCTGTCGGAGAAAGAGTCTCATTTCCAGATTTAGATTTCTGAGCATTTGGCTTGGCCAATTCCATAGCTGCTGTTCCAAGAACCTTGTTGGGTTTTTTTAAAAAAAATAGAAAATATATAGAAATTTTATACACAATATATATATATATATGTATGTATGTATGTATGTAGGTGTGCATGTATACCATGGGTTGACTCAAGCCTTGTGAGTGAAATTGGGTAGACAGAACCCTTTGGGAGCCATCAATGGTTGTGCTAGCACAAAATCATAAGTCATCATGACTGAGAGTTTGAGTGTGCTGGCCTTGCTCAGTCTGTTTATCATGCTAGACAATGCACTCTCTCCTAGAAACTGCAACTAAGGTCCACTCAGCATAGTTGCAATATAAATCACAGGTGGGCTCTATGGGTGTTGAACAAGCACAAATGTGCCTGAGCAGGCGTCTACAGCAGGGATTAGCTAGCTGTCATGTATGCTTTTATGTATGTATGTACATACACAAATACATATATTAGGTATATGAATTTTTGGGAAATTTATTCAAATTTACTTGAATCATATAATGACATCATGTATTCAACAGTCAGAGAATCAACCGAACTGGAAAAGAATCTTGCAAATATTTATTCAAATTATTCTTATTTTATACACATATTGAAGATTTTAAAATATTAGATTACTGAGAATATTTTCCAAAATTTTTAAGATTACTGGGTTGTTAAAAATATTATATAAAAAAGGCATTCACATATTTGTCAAGTAATTTTTACAATTATGTACACTTTACTTAAAAATGCCAGACATTAAGCTATTGATAAAAGTGTCAACATCTCATAAAAAACACATCTCCATGTTAAAAAATGCTTTTCTGTGATATTTTAAACTAAAGGTAAGTTTAATAGGAGTATATAGTTTTGCCTATCATCTTGTCCACACTCCTCCTTGGTCTTTTAAAAAGGAGTAGAGGTTTATCCCTTGTTTGCTGTTTAGGATTGGGTTTCTGGTTCCTTCTAAATCTACTCAGAGTGGCTTTTAGGCCTTGTACAGGTTGAATATCATTGTAAAAAAAAAAAAAAAGTAAGATTAGTTTTAATTCATATTAATTAAACTTCAGTTAATTTTCCTCAAATAAAGTTTCAGAAAAGTATATTTTAGTTTTGAAATATTTTTTTAATAAAGACAGATTTGTGAAACACTGCTACTTTAAAAAAGAAAAAACAAACATCATTTCAATCAATTTAAATTCGGTTTGAAATACAGTAACATATTTTTCTTATTGAAAAGATTTAATAAAATTTAATCTATTAATTTGAAATGAAAACTAAAATAAAAACTTCAAGAATGATTTTTCGTTTTAAAAACCTGAAGTATCGCTTTTTTTTTAAGGAATCTGCATAATTGTTTTATTTCTTATTACTCTAAAGGTATTTTTGCGGATACACATGTCTGAATAGATGCCACGTTTCTTATTTATTTTTAAAAAGTGTGAATTATGTTTAAAATAAATAAAACTTGGCATCAACTCTAATACATGTATCCACAAAAATAATATTTAGAATAAAAACAAATAATGTCAGATTAGAAATAAAATCCATTAATTCCTTAGAAATTATTTTGCTTAATTTCAACTCTGATTGTTTTACTCAATAGGTAAGTAGGGCTGCTGAAAAGTTCTTGGCCAAACCCACTTCTCAAAATATGACCAATTGATCAAACATCAGACTCTTTGAGGGAAGTGGTGAGTCAAGAAATTTTCAGCATCCTCTTGTGTGTGTGTGTGTGTGTGTGTGTGTGTGTGTGTGTATGTGTGTGAGATATATATATATATATATATATAAATAAAAAGAAAGAACAGTAAGATATATAATCCGGTGTTCTTATAGATATTTTTATTTTTACACAATAGTGCTCAATATAAATTTACAGAGCATTAATATTATAAATTAACTGATTTGAAATATGTTTTGTTTCGCTACACAGTAATAACCATGGTTGAAACATAGTTATTACTGTGTAGCGAAAAAAAACATATTTTAAATCAGTTAATACACATGTCTGAATAGATGCCACGTTTCTTATTTATTTTTAAAAAGTGTGAATTATGTTTAAAATAAATAAAACTTGGCATCAACTCTAATACATGTATCCACAAAAATAATATTTAGAATAAAAACAAATAATGTCAGATTGTGTTTTGTTTCGCTACACAGTAATAACCATGGTTGAAACATGGTTATTACTGTGTAGCGAAAAAAAACATATTTTAAATCAGTTAATTTAATATATATATATATATATATATATATATATATATATATATATATAAGTTCATTATGTTTAATGATTTTTTTCTTTAATGTATGAATATTCTTTCATAAATGTGGTTGCTGTGTGGGGATGAATTGGCCAAATTTCATGTGTAGTCCCAAGCCTTCACAAGAGTTGTTATCAGGGAGTGGATATGATAAAAGAAAATTAATTGTATTTGAAGAAGTGGTTTGCATCATTGTTTTTCAAAAGAGATATTGGTTCCAATATTTATGGAATGATTGCTAAAAAATTTCTAAACAAATCCTACAGATGCATGCTGGGATTTGTACCTAACCACTTCTCAGTCTCATTCACCATATTTTTATTCTTTCTTGTCTTGAAGTCAGAACACTACAATTACTTGACTGTATCCCTTTTGCGTGTGAACACAATTCTTTGTGAACTTTTTACCTTATTATTGTTGCTTTGCTTCATTTTGACTTGCATATATATATTGTTTGTTTAGTATTATTTTGCCCTGTTCTTTTTTCCTTCCATTGTTTTTTGAGAACTTTGTTAATTCCATTTGTTCAACATTTTTCCAATTACACTTAACGTGGCTAATTACCCAACAAGAGCTGTTATTTTTGCAAACTTGTTAATATTTCAAGCTATACAGTGTGGAAAGCATTTTCTCACCAGCAAAAATCTTTCACTTACCTCAAGTATATCAAGACGCTGCCTGATGTTATAATTCCTGGCATAGATCTGTTCTGTTAAATAAGTTGCAGACTGTAAAGGAAACAGAGTAAATATATTAAAGTTAATTAAAATAATGGTTATTAATTTTTAATGAGGTTTTTCAGTATATTTTTAATGCTTTTTATCATACTGCTCAAGTCATTTTTTACATTCTACAATCTTTAACCAGCACAGATTGAAAACATAGAAGATGAAACATAAACTAAAAATTAATGACAATTCTTCATCTAAGAAAATGGGACAAGTTAAAACTTTTATATCTTTTACTCCTAGGTACATCTTTGAGGGTAGTGCAAAGTTTAATGGCATGAAAAAAATTAAATGGGTAGTGCAAAGCTTAATGATATGGAAAAATTGAATAAGTAAATTAAGTTCTAATTCTTGATAAATGTTATTGCATTCACCTAATACTAAAGGCATGAATCCATATCTTTTTCCTGCAACAGAGCAGACTAAGATCTCTAGCCTTGGTTGGCAACCAGTCTAGAAGGACAACTAACAATTCAAAACTGTGGAGAAAGTAATGAGAAACCTATCCATTATCATCCCCAGATTTTAAAGAAATGGAAACTCTGGAGAATCATGGTAACTGAGGCCCTGAAGGGACATGGCAGGTTAAAAAAAAAAAAGAAAAGAAAAAAGGATGCTTACTAAATGTAAACAAGCAATAGAGAATGAAAGAAAGACCAATGAAAAATGAATAATGTCATGCTTCATTGAAGAAATTGGAGCATGTTAAGATATATATCTTCATTCCTGAAAGAATTACTACTTTCCCAAGCCAAGATTCAAAAATGTTAAAAAATTTAAAGAAAACAGTTAAATTCCTAACCTCATGTTATTTAAAATATTTAACACATAAATTAATCCCCCCCCAAACTAAAATGATTTAAATACTAATTGGCAAAAGAAAAAAAATGATAAACACAAATTACTCACATTTGTTTATTTACCAAAATTACACAAAAATATCTTGAAATACTAAAGAGAAAATTTATTCAATAAAAAATTGCTATTGACTTCAACCACGGCCTCCAGACGACTTTGGAATCTACATCTCTTCTGGATGGTCTCTTTGTTTAAGTTGGTTAATGCTGCCATAATCCTTACCCTCAGTTTATCTTTGGTATTACAAGGAGTTTTGTTGGTCTCTTGCTCAAATGCACCCTATGCATAATAATAAAGGGGGTTTGCAGTCTGGGGAGTTAGCTGGCCAGATGTAAGGGTGATGTTGTCACAGAAATTGTCTGACAGACATGACTGGGTTCTCCTGCTTGTATGGCATGGTGCAGAGTCCTGTTGCCAGACATAGGGTTTTCCAGCAGCCACCCTCTTGATCCAGGGCAGCACTACTTCCTCAAGGCACTTGATGTAGGTCTCTGTGTTGATTCAGAGTTCCTCACCAACAAATTCAGAAGTTCTTTTCTCATCAGAATGATCAGAGCAAGTTTTCCGGGCTGCTGTAGCTTTGTAATCACCATTAGACTCATTCAACTCATTCCGAATCCTCTGCACTGTCCTCAGATTGACACCTAAACACTCCGAAATGTTCGTATTGGAGTTTCCGGCGTGAATGCCAAGCAGTACAACATGCTGTTTCCAAATTTCTTGTGGAGTGAAATGTGTCATGGTGCACTTTTTCTCACAAATGGTGCCCAACTGACCCTACTATGCTGTGCAGTCAACAAAATCAAAAACAAACTATGCACATGTGCGAAATTAAAAATATAAAATGGCGACTATACCCATCGCACCCTGTATGTACTATCATCAGATGTAAACAAACAATATAGCATGAAGGAAATCAGATAAAGGAACATATAGATGGTTGTGGGTAGAAACACTTTTGATGAGAATTTATAAGCTCCTAGTACAGTTGACCGGCTAACAATTTTGGTGGACTCATCTAAGTCCAAAGCAAAAAAAAAGGCGAATCATCGGAAATGCCTTTCTAATGTCTGCCAACAGAACATATTGGTTTGTTCTGAATCGAATCATCGGTTCTAACATGTCCGCCATAAGATTTACTTTGGGGTATGCAGCTTCGTTTAATGAGACTGAGTTTTTTTTGTTTAAACCATCAACAAACTGGGTCTACCAGCTCTTATTCTTTGAGGGTTACAAGTCGGGCAGAACTATTGTTCATCTTCTGGAGGCGCCTCAATTAGGCCTACGCAATCAAAGTGAAACCAGTCGTCACATCAATCGCAAGCTATCAGCCAGGCTCAGGGCTCTTCCCCTGAGACACATCTAAGTCCAAAGCAATAAGACATAGAATCTGAACAAAGAAATATTAACAAATCTATTGACAGAACATTTTACAAAAGAAAAGATGAGAAATGAAATGTGAAAAGTTCAAAGCAACTTTAAGTGTCTGTAGTTGATTATACACGTTTTGCAGCAGTGACAAGAATACATCTTTTCACTATGAAAAATCACCGAGAAAGAGATCAAGTCTTTCAAATCTTGTGCCGCCTGTAATATTGTCGGGGGTGATAATTCAAAAATCTCGCTGCAGTGAGATTTCATAACCAGTGAGGTGGTAATCCAACCTACTATATACCTAAATCTGAATTTTATCAACTGACAGGCTTTAGTCATTCATGTTCGATAGGCTACCAAAGATAGGGAAAATATTTCTGCGCCATGCTACTTATTTAGTGGTTGTAGAATGTAAAAATAAGCAGTGCAATAAAAAGCAACACAAAAAAACTTATTAATAATAATGTTTCAGCTACTGTATTTTCTTGTGCATACTACAAGAAATTTTGAACGAAAATTAAAGGCAAAAAAGGTGATTATATTATACACAAGTACACGTTTTCAGAAATTTTTACTTTGCTTAAAAAAACTTTTATTTAAAACAGCAAGATTGCAAATACACTCAGTTAGCACAATAGATAATAAAACACAAATTATGCTGGTGTTGATAACAATTGTTAGAAAAGTTTTTTGATATGTCGGCCATATTTGTTCTTTGGAAATCAGTGTAAGAACAGTTTTGCTCACAAAGTAAAGTTTGTTTCTATTTTGTTTTTTTTTGTTCTTTATAAAATTTTCTCTCTCCATTTTTAATGAAAGATAATATTTTTATTTTCATACTTTATTAACATATGGAAATATAATAAAGTCAATTCAAACAAGAAAGTATGATAGACTAATTAACACCTTAAGATGTATTACCAGGTAGGTCTAGTTAGCCATTTTAGAAATAGGTCGGTGTTAATCTACTGTCTTTTTTCAGCTCTAAGAAGAACGGAAAAATGTCTTAATTTCTTCACGCGTCACAGGTTTCTCTGGCAGTATCTTGTTCTGGTTTCTCTTGCAGTCCATTCTCCCTGTCTGGCCCAGGGCTGTCAGATTATATCCTTTTGACCAGACTCTCAGACTACTGGTACAAACTTTGGTTTCAGCTAAAGTCTCTTTGTGTTTTGTGTTCCTTTTTTTGATTGGCCAAAATTATTTTATTTTCCAGTGTTTCTTTCTTTTTCATTATTTTCTTTTTAACATAGCGGAAGTTATGAAAAGATCCTCTCTGAATTTTGGTAGTTTTTAATCATAAATGGCTAGACTTTGGCCCAGCAAACTTCTGCTGTTTTGCAGCTGGGTTCAGTTTTTTTATTTGTGGGTTGCCTTCTCATTAGTTGAGAGAGAAGGAGAGAGAAAAAGATATGGGTTTGAATAGAAAGTGAATATTTTAATTTTAAATCTTTAAATTTTTGTTTATATCTTTTATTATTATTTTTTCGGGACTCACTACACACTCAATAGTGAAAAAGATTCTTGGCAAGCTAATGTTGCTGTGTTGATTCTATTGACATCACTTCCTTACAGTTAGATATAAACACTTTTGAGATGTTTATTTAAAAAAAAAGAAAAGAATCTTGACTCACCTGGATGGGACACAAAGCAGTAATGGCAACCAGAGCTCGAAATCGACTTTCTAATAAATCAGTGCAGGAGGAAATATTTGTTAAATGCAGGAGAATTCGACAAAACTCGACAGCAATCTACAAAAACAAGAATCATATCTTGAAATGTATTAACAACATCAACCACTAATGACATTTATGTTTAAAAACCACCACAAGCCAAAGTCTGAAGAACATCGAAAAACTGTGATCCATGAAGAGATGATGCAATCAGGGATATGCGTAGAGGGAAAAGCAGTCACCAATCGCAGTGGGATGAAATAATAAAATGCAAACTTTAGAATAAATGATTGACAGAATCCTTGCAAATATGACACTCTTAATAACACCTTGAGCAGGTCAAGCATAGAAATGAGTCCTACATAAATGTTTTTGATTAGGAAAGAACAGACATTTAATGCTACAAAATTCTACTACCTGATTGTCCTGTGACCTAGTGAATAAATGTTGGTTTATTGCATTTAGTTACATAGTGATCAGGAATTCAACTTTTGGATCTGGTTGTGAAAAGATATTTGAAAAAAGTTGAAAGGTATAATGTCAGAAGCATTGTCACTAAAGGACACTAAAGTCTAATAGATTAATTTATCGTAAATTAATTTTTGATAATGAAGAAAAATAAATATTAACATTCCTCACAAAATTTGGTAGATGGTAAACTTGTATTAGAAAATGTAGATAACGATTGTCTTAAGTAGTTGTAGTCTACTTGGAAGATTGACATAAGACCGTTCTTCAAGCTCTCTGAAATATAGCCTTGAACCAGACTAAGAGAAGCTAGCATTTTTAATTTATTTACATTAATCAAGATCTATTTTTCAGGTGATTGATAACTTTTTAGAAGTTTTTACATCTCAACCTGATTTCATTGAAAGAAAATGACAAACAAGAAAGCATTTCCTGTTTTCCATGATAAATCTGCAGTACCTTTATTGGAATTAATACGACTTTTCTGCCTGAGGTGAAACGAGGTGTTCTAGAAATTATTGGTCTTGATTAAATGAAAATAATTATGTATACATACAAATAAATCCATATAGATTTACTAGAACAGCCTGGTGGGGGAACCAGTTTAGTTACTGAAGACTCAACTATATGGCAGATTGTGCTGGGTTACATGATACCAGCTGCACTGAGAGTGACTGGACATGTATAAACAGGTTCTAAAAAGCAGACAGTCAAAAGTGACAAAGTTTTACCTCTTGTAATCCGTGAGGGCTTGACCGAATAAGATCTTCAGCAACAGTCAGACAAACCTCAACTCGGTCAGTGTCTTCAGTGTTGATTAACCCTAGAACAAAAATGTATAACAAAATTTTCATTATAATGGTGTTTAGTATAACTAAAAAATACTAACAAAGTTAACAATTTTATTCTTCTATCTCTAACTGCAAAACACAAACACAAAATCGTTAATGTTTAGATTTATAATAATTATAATAGTTACTAGTAGACACAACCAGCATTGCTTGGGAACTTATTTTATCTAAGTCTAGAAATATTTTATTTTTATAGATTATTAATAATTACTGCTGTGTATTTATAATACACACCAGTAATTATTATATAGTGCTGATAATTCTTATAATTTTAATTGTAATAGACAAACATTTAGAGTGGTAATAATTTACAATGGTTATAATTTGTATATACTTGTAATACTAATAGGCAAACATAAAACTGTGGTATTACTAGCAAAATTATAAAGATAAATTAAGTAAACAGCAACAGAAACAACAAATTCTGAATCTATTCAAATATTGAATTTTTCAAATAATTTTTTCTTGTACCAAGACGAATTTACAGACCCAAGAGCAAATAATGGAGTCAATTTAACAAGGGAGATAATTTCCTTTCTCCATTCTTTTATGAGTAAAAGCTTATGTTTTTAACCAATTGTGTTATATTTACCAAGATTTTTTAGGCAATTGCTAAGACTTTCTTAGTGAAAATTTACAGAAGGAAGATGGTAAATGGAAAAAAAAAAAGTTCTTACCTTCCATGCAATCTCGGATATATTTTGGAGCTTTTACTTTGGAAATTTCTTTATCATTTGACATGTCGTATGGCTCGAATTCATCGTCATCACTGATACAAAATTTAACATTTTTCAAATTATAAAATCTCAAGGACTTTACAAGATTAAAACATTTGTAAAACGAATGCACATAAATAATTTCGACCCACTTCATCAAGCAATTAATTCTTTGAAACAAAAATTCAAGTAACATAATTGAAATAGAAACATTTAAAAGAGTTTCTGCATTTAAGAAAGAAAAGAATTATCAGTGACTTTTTTTTAAAAAAATTGCTGTAATATCTCTAAGAGATTTTAATTCATCAGATTTCAACCTCGGATCAGTGGACAACATTTCACAGTATCTTAAAATATATTTATTTTTGTAAAGACATCAGCTTCTAGCCTGGTATCAGTGGACAATGTTTCATGGTATTTTAAAAAATATTTATACCTTGACAGCAGGCAATATGAATTTTGTAAAGATGCATAAGTATGTCCACAGCAGTGGAAGTGTTAAATGATTAAATGATAAAATATTTTTTAAATACTAACATGTAATAAAGAAAATAAAAGTAATGTATAAGCAAGCTGTTCTTGCTAGCTTCTAATAAAATATTCTGTTGTCATGGTAACACAAGGCATGTTTGCTTATTGGTGGCAAGTAGTATCTTGTTATCATAACATTGCATTAGCAAATAATGGAGATCAGGCTGCATGACTGATTAAAGAATCATATTGTATTTGATATTTTACAATAGATCAAATTTCTTACTCAATCAGATTTTTTCTTTTTACCATTTCTTTCTTAAATTAATCTGGTGAAAATTTCTGAAAATAGTTTTACAAAATAAGATGAAATAAACAATTATTTGAAAATTAAAATGTTGGCTTCCAGTAGATAAATGAGGAACCAGTAGCTTGTTTTATTATCACCTCTACAGCAGGTGCCTAGTAATAATAAAAATAAAACTTGTATAAATTCAAAACTTCAGTTGAGCAAAATCTATAATCAATGTGTAAATAAGGAACAAGAGAAAATGAATCCATGAACATGTCACACTGACAACAAAACTGGGAGAATGTTATTTTGCTTAAAAAACGTCAGTCTTAAGTTGGTTGACTTTGTTTAGCAGTATATCAACACCTCTATGGGTTATTTAATGCCGAAATCTACATATTTTGAACACAATTTTATGACTTCAACTAAATTTATTTTGAACACAATTGTATACCTTCAACTGCTGATAAAATGTATTGTTGGTAATTTTACTTTAAATAGATATTGTTGATAATTTTACTATAAATAGGTATTGTTGGTGATTTTACTATAAAGAGGTATTGTTGGTAATTTTACTATAAAGAGGTATTGTTGGTAATTTTACTATAAAGAGGTATTGTTGGTAATTTTACTATAAAGAGGTATTGTTGGTTGGTTGATTTTGTTTAGCAGCATATCAACCTCTCTGTGTTTGTTTAATGCTGAAATCTCAATATTTTGAATAGAATTTTATACTTTCAGGATAAAGGTATGTTGCTTTAGATATATATTATGTAGATCATAAAATGTTAAGAATTTTCATTAAAAATGTATTTTGATATTTTTTTATATATTTTGTATATGTAACATATATTATCTTACATATGTATTATATATTATTTTTATATTTTTTTATATTTTTTTAGTGTTGCATTGATTGTCATTTTGCTATAAAAATGAATTGTTGGTCATTTTATTATAAAAATGTATTGTTGGTCATGTTATAAAAATCTACTGTTGATTTTTATTTGGGGGTTCACTAGACTCAGATGGTTTATCTGGATGTGTTTGTATGAACTAAAATGCGTACATCTGTATGTATGTGTATCTATGTATGTGAGAGTGTCATCCCAAACAAACACAGAAGAAAATCCCCCCTCCCACCGCCAAACATAAACAACCATAAATAGATCCAATTTTAAAAAATAAACCAGTTTGTCTGATGATTGCAAAAGTGTGAAACCCAGGGTTACAAACTCATATCCATACAACCAAATATGCTAAGCTCTATCACTGATATTGAGAACTTTCTACTAAGTACTGCATATATATATATATATATATATATATATATATATATATATTAATCAATTCACCTCAAGCAAGGTGATAAAGCCATTAAGATGTAAGGGGCTACTGAAAGTGAAAGAAAATTCTAAAGATTTTAGAAGTAAATGGAAACCCAAATCTAAACAGAAAAGAAGGAAGAAGGGATAAACCTCTACTCCTGTTCAAAAGACTGGGGAGGAGTGTGAACTGGACAATAGGTGAACCTATCTACTCCTATTGAGAAAAAAAATAGTAAATAATATTTCAGAGTTTAGGTAGATATACATTAGAAGTATAGAGTTGAAGTAGACTTTAGAAGGAACAGGAGGCCCAATCGTAAACAGGAAACAAGTGATGGAGTCGTGTGAACTGGATGATAGGGGAGAATATTTACATGAATATAGTGACATGTATCTGAATTCAAAGTTTTACAGACTTTCTTTTGATATTAATTATCCTAAAAGCATGCTATTTCTAAGTAAAGCAAGCAACAATTAAGAAAAAATATGGATGAATTTTTATAAAAAGATTCTCCTTAAGTTTCACACTCACTTGAAAATAAACTGTGCCACACCTGACATAATTGCACTCACTCTAACAACAAACACAACACTAGTATGAATCATGTGGAATGTATAGGCAAGATAAAAAGCATTTAGTTATGTGAGAGATAGTGTATTCACTTTGAGGTGATCAAGATGCAGAGAGATTATCATGAAATTTGGTCAATATACAAACCTATCAAGTTCACAATCCATTGATTTCTTCTCTTCTGGTTTCTGATTGATTTCTTCTTTAACATCTTCTTGGCTGATCAATGGCTGAACAGGGACATCAGATTCACTGTTTTCATAAAACAAACATAAAGAATAAAACAGTTATTGATTGTTCCAAGAGTTGTTCAAAGTGTTAAGATCATTCTGTTCAAGATAGGTGTTATAATTTTTAGATGAATCATTATCATTCCTAAAGATTGAACATGTTATTTTTATTCCTTTTATTATTACCACAATATGTCAGCCAATCCTTTCTACAGCCTTCCTCAAGTTTACACTCAATATGGGAAGAGGTGGAGAGGGATCTTTTTTTTTTAATTTTTTAGCAAAAACCAGAAGATGATGGTCAGCAAAAATGGATTTCTTTGCTTAACAAAACAAAGTTTGTGGAGAAGTCAAGAATGTCACATTTGGAATCATCTGTTGCTCAATGGTTTGACATAAGTGGAGGAGAGACCACTTCTTTCTATAAGAACTGTGAATCTGAGGAAGGCCCTAGAATGGTTTGGCTGAAATTTGGTAATGGGGGGGGCAGGGATAATGACTCTTCTCAAAATTACTAAACACATTTTAACAATTATCCATGTCTACACACATATTTGTTACAAAATGTTCTAAAAAGGAGAGGATGTGCTTTACAATGTATTGTTTAATTTCAGTTTTTACTCCAATAGACAATTGTGTCTAACTCAAGATTAAACCAAATTTAACATGAATGACATTTGACAATGTCAATAGCATGTTCTCTAAATGAAATCTGAATTTTGAAACACAAATTTAAGATAAGAAGAACGTAATGTTGGATTCATCGAAATTTCTTACATGAAACATTATCATAATTATGTATTCTTCTTTTGAACGGTGCCACTTAACAGTCAAAGAATAAATGTCAAAGAGCTTTGGAGTTGCAATAAAAAAAGTTACAGAATAAGATGAAATAAGTATTAGTGATTGACTGATCGTGGTTTAGATGTAGCATATGTATGGAGCACCGAGTGAGAATCAAACTCACAAGTCAGTCGTAATTGATCTAGCGAGACAAGCTTGTTAACCATTACACCATGTCAAAATGTCCAAGATGAAATAAATATTAGTGATTGACTGATCGTGGTTTAGATGTAGCATATGTATGGAGCACTGAGTGAGAATCAAACTCACAAGTCAGTCATAATTGATTTAGTGAGACAAGCTTGTTAACCATTACACCATGTCAAAGTGCCCAAGATGAAATAAATATTAGTCTAAAATTAGGAATAATAACAATGCTTCATCTACGAAATTTGGACAACTTCAGTTTTTCGTGTTTAGTACATTTTAGTTCATTTGAACAATGCCTACTGGTTGAGCTTTTGTAGCCTTGTTGGTAAGGCACTTTCACAGTAAGATAGGCACCGAAGGATAAGAGATACGAGTTGAAATCCAGGAAAAAGCTAATTCTTTATTTTTTTTTATCTATATGGCTCTAATTAACAGTCATACCAACATAAGAGTTACCATAAAAAACAAGAGAATAGTATTAATGACAAAACTCGTAAAAAATGAACAACATGTTTAGACTGGCTTCTGGTTTAAATAGTTACATATTAATCACTGGTTCCAGAGGTTAGGATTCAAATTTAGGAAAAAGTCAGAATTCAAAAAAAATTTCAAAACAGGCAAAAGACTGATCCATCACAATCTTCCTCTTTTAATGGCCTTGTACCTTACAAAGCTTAAAAAATATTGAGATTCCTCTTAAGTATATAAATTGCCCATTGTAACTTCTGCTGTTGCGCTGATGAAATTTTTTCTAACCTTGATACTTGTAAGGGATTTACTTTATGCTATTAACTCGAGTCATGTTCTTAAACAGCCTCATTAGATCGAGACTTTTATATGGATGTCATGCATAGTGCCAAACTTGTTCAGAAATATCTAAACTATCTTGTTTAAAAATGGCTTTGAGCTTATGAAGCCAGTAGGTCTTAGCAAGGACAAAATTTGTGGACTAGTGCTACAAAATCACAAAGGACTGTACCAAATAACAGAAACCATCGCACTTGAGGACTATCAAGAAGAACAGCAACAACTAAAATGGACAGCACATGTAACGAGAAGAGAAAATAATGACATAATCAAGATGTTGACATTCCACACTACTTTAAACAAAAATTGAGGAAGGAAAACCCTTTCAATACTGGAAAGAGCAATAACAGTTACTGGACTTGGGAAACCTATTTTCATGAAAAACTGTTTTAATGGAATGATTTTATAAATTTCAACTGAAAGCAGTACTGGCTGTTTGGTCAATAAATGCCAAATGTTTCCTTATAAGGAAATGGCCAATATTACCATTGTTGATGATACAAAGACTTAAAGACATTATCAGGATTCCTTCCTTTTTTTTTTTTTTTTTTTTTTTTTCATTCTGAATCACTTTAAAAATTCTTCCTTTCTAGTCTAAATGAAAGTGATCTGTTTGTGAAGGAACCTGTTGACAATTATTCACAAGAATTCATGGTGGACAGATTTGGTGATAATTCATTTCAAATGTAGACTCATCTTTCCTTGGTCCTACCCTTTTTCTGCTTTATATTAATGATGTGCCTAGGAACATTCTCACATCATTAATAAATATCTATGCAAATGATATCACAGTTTATGGGTGCACCTCTAAAAATCTAAATGCCCAGAGCTGAGCTCTCCACTCACCAAGCTCTAACAACTTGCTGGGGGGGGAAATTGGCTTGTTACTTTCAATACCTCAAAAACCAAACTAATAATGTTTGGTCATCACTAAGCAAACTGTGAAGTTTCTCCAGTCATGATGAACAGTTACACTCGCAATGAGGTTACTTGCCTTGAGTGCCTATGGGGACTAAAGGAAGTATCTGACACCTTCTGCCATGCTTTTTCTCTTTACAAGAATTAAATTGAACCAAATATAGAGTATGGTTGCCTAATCCTCACTTTCCAGCCTTGACAGAGTTTAAAATCATTTATGCAGCCGTGTGGAGGAGGAAATGTTTTCCAGCTTACAGACCCCCTCCTACAATGTCTCAAACCTATTCAATACTTCCATGGTAAATGTTCAGATGAGCTTCACTCTTTAGTGCCACTAGCTCAGACCTTTACAGCTAAGACCTGCCTTGTTATGTCCACAGGGTTGAATCACCCTCATTACCCACCCCCAAGCTATTGGTGAGAAGGATGTTCCACTCAGGAGGCTTCTTACTAAAAAACAATGCTTTGTAGAAAAGACTCCCGTGTGAATGCTTCCATAAGCTCTACAATCTTAATCCCTTCAAGTTTAGGGTCAATCATTATCTATCCTGCATATCCTCATAATTTGCACTTCTTACCTCCTCTTATGTTCAGAGAGTAACCTCATTCAGTAACCCTCTACCTTGAGTGGCTCTTAGGCTTTATACTGGCTGAGCATAAAAAATAAATTATGTATTCATATTATAGAACATTATTTTTTTTTTAATTAATAAAATAAATTAATTCTGATGTTTTTCCTGGTTTCCATAAATTATAATAGCTTCCTTTCTTTTAGACTGCCTTACAGGAGGAGGATGTTGTTCAAGTGGTTTCCCAAATCTGATTTTATGTTCTGCAAAAGAACAACATACCTTATTTCCAGGGGAGGGTCAATCAATTTCTGAAGGTCTTTAATTTGTTGTGTTTTTTCATACTGAAAGTATAAAATGTAAAATATAGTTCCAGTGTCTTTATTTATTATAATAAGTCAGGAATTTTTTTTTTTAATTTGTTATTTGAACAAAACTATTAAACATGGCCTTAAACATAAAGTGGGAACATCTCTTTTTAACATTAAAGGTTACCAGTTTTTGAATGACTGATTTTGACAACTGATCAAAATCCTTTGTGGGTTTCTTTCAAAGCCAAAACATTTGGATTCCAAGAATAATTCTTTCTTTTTTTCTGAGTGAATATTACATCAACAATTTTTTTTTGCTAATAACAATGATTTTTCCAAATTTGAGTCTTCATATTTAACCCATAGCTGGTGGGAAGAGATGGATTCATCCCTTTCCCAAGAGTATTTACGTGTAAGTAAATGTAACAAACTCGACTGGAATTAGAACTCTGCTTTCTGATTTCCCATTACAAGCTGCTATCCATTACACCACCTGCACACCCAACCCAGCTTCTGGATGTGGATGAGATGACATTTGCTGATTCCTTGAACTAAAACAGCTCAATATTTTAGAACATAACTGACCATTGACAAAGAGGTAAAACAAAATTCTATAGAATTCAAAGAGGAAATATTGTGGTTATAATTCAATGATTTATTCAAACTAGAGTTCACAGTTATTGATTTGGGACTCTTTTTTTCTACTCTTTTTTTTTTTTAAATAATAAACATTACTTGTAGATACAAAACAGTTTTTATACTTTGCAACCATAAATGATTATAACAATGTACATCGACTTTTGTGAGTATCTATTAATTCACCAAAGAATGGCATTATTTCATTTCAGGAATTCAGAAAAATCCAACATGATTGCTATTTTTATCATCTTTTCTATAAATTGATTTTTTTTCTATAGCTTATCAATCCTGTGCAGGTTATTTAATGCCAGAAAATATTTTTAGATGGTAAGATTTTTTTTTAAGATAATGGTTTTAGTTGGGGGAGGAGTGGATTCATGCCTTTCTCAAGGGTATTTTGCATGTAAGTGAATATAACAAACCAACCGAAATTGGGACTAGTCTCTTCAATTAACAATTCTGAGCTGTTATCCATCACATCACCTGCACATCCAAGCTTACAGCACCCACCTGGTATTCTCAAGTTGTCACCCATCTAGGTACTAACCAGGCTTGACATCACTTTGGTAATCATATGGAAACTGGTGTTTCAATGTTCTATATCTGTAAGCCTTATAGATTCACTTAAGAAATCTTTATTTTTGTTTTATTTCTTTATATTAAAATCTAAAGAGGAGGAAAAAAAAAAAAAATGTCTGACTTACAGTAAAGTTAAGTTCTGGGCCGTTTGGATCCAATTTGGCAACTAACAATTCTGTGACTGCCATACCCAAAATGTGAATATTGGAATCAATATTCTGTAAATGGTTCTGCATGCCATACATCAGAGACGACACAGAAGCTGTAAATATAATCGGATTCAAAATGAAAATATATTTGGGCCTAAACAGTCTTTACCCGTTTAGGGTTATGCTTACAGTTATATTGTAGACAATTTATTAAATATATTTTTGAAAGTACAAAAGACGTTACTAATAGAAAATGGTTTTGGTAATCTTAAGTATGGTGTTCATCAACATTTTTGTTACCAATTCTGCTGAAATAAAGATACTCAAGTTTATCTACTTATCGTGGTAAACGTTGTCACAAAAAGCGTATTGTGTTACTATTATTTTTAAATGTTATTAATTATCAACTAAAAAGAAAAACTTGTTTTGATGTCAGATGAATTTAAATGTTGAATTCAGTGAGTGAAAAAAATAAACAAAAAAGTGCAAGGAAACTTCATGGTGTAGATAAAAAAGTAACAAAAACATTTAACACCATAAATCATGATTGGGTACAAATTGACATAATTAATAAAGCAAATAGAATGGAAAAAAAATCTATGTTCCCAATAGAATAAAATGCAATATTTCAATATTTATACTATTTGGATTTGGATTATTGTGTCCATTGTTGTTGTTATCATAATGCTTCACTCATTGTGTCCACTGGCCTTCATCAGGTGTATATCAATTTGGGTAACCTACACGGAATTCTGAACGGAACACTTTATTTAATCTATGAGAGTAGAGTGTTCTCGTTCCACTGCTCATGTCTAAGGATATCATCTCATTTTTATTTTTATTTAGTACTGTTCAGTTATTGGTCACCAGGTTCCACTGCCTGACCCACAACCAGTATGTCACCAAATTCACAAATCAACATTTTACCTGTAAGACAATTTGCTTTAGTAAATATGACAGTCTCTAAATTTACACACAAGGCATTTTGTATTCATTACAAAAGGTTTGCTGTTCAAACAAATACAATTGATTTTTGTTGTAGAAATGGAAGGCATGGATTACAACAAAAGAAACATTGAGTTGGTTGCATTCAATTTGATTAGAATAAAACTAACACAGTTTTACATTGCCACTGGGGAAAAAGGCAACTACACTTGTAGAAGCTGGGTGCCATATTCACAGAGATTATCTGTATGTAAAGAAATAATCCTAACTACCCTTAATGTGTAAATAACCCGTGACATCCTTAATGTGTAAATAACCCGTGATATCCTTAATGTGTAAATAACCTGTGATATCCTTAATGTGTAAATAACTCTTGATATCCTTAATGTGTAAATAACCTGTGATATCCTTAATGCGTAAATAACCTGTGATATCCTTAATGTGTAAATAACCTGTGATATCCTTAATGTGTAAATAACTCGTGATATCCTTAATGTGTAAATAACCCGTGATATCTTTAATGTGTAAATAATCCGTGATATCCTTAATGTGTAAATAATCCGTGATATCCTTAATGTGTAAATAATCCGTGATATCCTTAATATGTAAATAACTCTTGATATCCTTAATGTGTAAATAACCTGTGATATCCTTAATGTGCAAATAACCCGTGATAGCCTTAATGTGTAAATAATCGTTACTGAGAAGAATGGTATTTTGTGACAAAAGATGCATGTGAGTTATCATGCATGCAAACAATTAAAAAAATAGCAACAATTTGTCAAGTAAGATGACCATAAAATAGATGTTGGTAGCAAGCAGGAAAGTAAAGTTTTCAGATTTTACAAGATATTGTATTAGTCACCATCATAGACTATGCAAGAATTTAGGTTTATTAGTTAGTCAATCAGGAAAGTACTGACCAGCATAACATTTGGGGATTAGAGAAATTTACTGGATTGATCTGACAGTTTGATAAACTGTAAAAGGACTAAATGAATTTCTCAAAAAGTCACTCACTCACAGACACTTTAGGTCAGGTTTGTTTACTACCAACAAATCACAGAAAATTCAGCAATTTCTAAAGCAGTCCACTGGGCTTGCTAAATTTTTTCCATTCTTGCAGAGTAATCAAATTGATTAGCATTTTCTCCACAGCAATCCATTCACTCAGCAACACTTGATTGGCTAAGAGTGAAACTGATTTACATCTTCATTGACCCAATTCAACAGAGAAGCATTTATTTTTTCCACATAAACATATGACATAAAAGCACTTTGACTTTTGAAGTTTGTCACCATTTTCTTCAGCATATAAACTTCAAATCAAAATATAAAGATTAACTTGTTTCTTAAATGATATAACAAAATAACGTCTGAAAAGGATATAAAATTTAATTTCACCAATTTTAATCTTTTATCCAAAAAGTGAAGCAGCACTGGAATAGGGCTGCACGTTGAAATTGAACAGTGTTTATTATAACATTTATTGGAGATGATCTTTAATTTTCATGCCACAAATAAAACAGTCTGTCAAAAGGACGGTTTTCTCTTGACACTGCTATTATTTTAACTATCTTCACTTTGGCTTATGACTACATTATGTTGTAATACCAGTTCCCATACAATCACTGAAGTTAAGCAATGCTGAGCCTGGTTAGCATCTAGATGAGTGACTGCTTAAGAATACCAAGTATTGTAAGCTTTGATGTGCAGGTGGTGTAATGAATAATGACTTGGAATTGTTAATCGGACAGCCAAGTTCCAATTCCAGTTGGGTTTGTTATATCCACTTACACACAAGCATCCTTGGGAAAGGTATTAATCCACCTTTTCTCTTCCCATAATGTTAATTATTTTTGTTGTAAGTTCTCAAGAACAAAGAAAATGTATAAATTCACTTTCATGTGTTTAGGTTTTATTAGAATTCTAATCATTGTTTTTTAAAACAATAAACATTGCCAAGGAGTAAAGGTAGTTAAAATAATAGTGGTGTCAAAGGAAAAACCGTTCTTTTGACACTCCGTTTTTTTTGCAGACCTGAATGTTAAAGATAGCCTAAATTTCTATATGTCAGAACACTGTTCGATAATCTGAGGTATTTAAATAAGAAATCATAGGAAGACAAAAAAGATCTTTTAGAAAACAACACGCTCAATGCATTGGTCATATATCATAATGAACCCGATTATAGTTTCAATTTAAAAAAATGTTGATATAAGTAACGGATAAAGTCATTTATTAAAGTGGAAATGCATAGAAAGTGCCTCATTTCTGAATCATCTTTGATAAATTTCTGTCCATTTTTCTTAGAGTTCCTCACTTTTCTTAACAAATCTCCCATTGCTGCAATAATGGATATTTAAAAACAAAAGTATTGGGAAACTGACTGAGATTGGCTGACCTGTGCGCCTAAACATGTCAGACACCAAAAAATTTAAACAGAGATCAAGATAGAAGAAATGACATGAATCCGAAAGAGAGAGAAACTTATCTACAGAATATGAGAAACGGAGATCAACAGCAAAGAAATGCCATAAAGATTAGTCTTTATGATTCCATATTGTTTATGGAAGTGTTGTAATGGATGTATTTCATATACATTTTCACACAATAACTTAAAATAGGCTTATATTATTAAATATGAAATCCAAGTATAATATAATTTTTTATTAACCAAAATAGTGCAAATTAAACAATTTCATTAACTGATAACTATTCATTGGACGATATTTAAATTATCTGTGAAATTTTTCATGGGTCCAGCTAGTTACAATAATTATTGGAAACTTTTGTCATGGCAGAGTCGAATATCTGTGATCTGATAATTTAGTTTTTAATGGTAATGACATTGATGGAGGCATATACACTCCTCCAAGTGCCTTCTGGTGTCAGTTGTAGTGGTTGACATTGTTGATAATAATAATAATGGTGATGGTTTATGCACTTTCATGTTCATACCAGATATTTGGTGGTTATCACTGGAGATTGAGTGATAAAAAGTCTTTTTAAATTTTCAGCACCTTCCTCAGTATCAATGCAGAAAGAAGCTCATTGTTTGTGACTGGTGGGATGTGAAGGGCGTGATTCACTGGGAAATGCTGTAACATAGTCAGTTCACCAATACTCAACTGTACTGTCAACAACTGCAATCTGTGGCTGACACAAATGCACGAACATGTCCCAAATTAACTGATGTTCCTTCATGATAACACCTGATCACAGATGGATTGGGAAGTTCACCCTCACTCACCATACACCTGATGCCAACAGACTACCATCTATTCTGGGTACTACAGAACTTCTTGAATGACAAAACATTTGCAACTGATGATAAACTGAAAATTGAAGTTGGTGATATGTATGATAGCAAGTCAACTGAATTATACAAGGGTATCCATGAGCTACCCTGTTATTGGAAGCAGGTGACTAAAAATAACGGTGATTATACTGAAGTTTCATTGAAATATGATACTCAGCATTGTATTGTTAATAAAAGTTTTGCAGGAACTTTTGTTTCCAACCCAATATTTTATCTCCAAGAAACCAAAAATCTTGGAAGGAACTGATATTAATATCAGAGTTATTAATAGCTTTGGATTTGGACAGTAAATCTTATGGAATTGTTTTTGCCATCAAATACCAAATGGAAGAATAATATCCATAGACATCGGACGGACAACCATAGTATGCACATTGAAAGAATTATCAAATAAATTCCATCTTTTCCTGTAAAAACTTTGAAGAGCTCGGGAGACCCACAGCACTTTTGTGAGTTAGCAAAAGACAAGGAGATTTGGAGAGAACTCACACGAGTTATTTCTAAAGTTGTAGAAAATGAGAAATCACACTGATTTGCAGTGTGCCTTGAAGTCAAAGCAACTCTCATGATAATCGTTTAAATGAATAGAAATAATGTTTACCTTTCCTTTCTTTCTCATCATCTTTTTCTGTGATAAAACCAGCACAGATGACAATGGCACGAGAAATGTAGTGGTGCTGTTCATAGGATGTGTGTCGCAGAGCACTCGCATCTCCCCAGACATTGATAAGAGTTTTAAACACCTTAAAGAAAAGAAAAACAAACAAAAAAGTTATATCATTAAATAAGGCCCAATTTGAAAATAAAATGCTGTCAAATTTATTACAGATATGATTGAGTCTTACTTCTCAGCCACTCAGAACCCTCATTTTTGGGGAGGGTGGGAGGAGGGTATCCCTTTCTCATGTGAAAGTTTAATGAAACATTTTCAGGAAAAATCTTTACCTCATTTTAGACAGGGTTGTTATGTGAATATTCTATCACAAGCAGAAACATGTAAAAACAAAAAACAAAGTCTCCTTCCCCCGCCCCCAGAAACATATTGAGCAAATGATGAGTTTTTCTTACTTTCTAAAAATCACAAAATGCTTTTTTGAAAAGGAGTAAAAGTGTTGTGTATCAAAACTGAATCTCTAATTCTTTTAACCATTTTTTTGTCATGTTTTCATCCTTAGGCTTTCATATGAGAAAGAATACCTCCCCAAAAAAAACAAATTGAGGAGTATTTAACCCAAGCTTCAGGCTAATTTTTTTCACCATTATCCCAGAACTGTCCTGAAATTTGTTTTTAACTTTCACAGCTTATCAACCCCATGCAGATTATTTAAAGCCAGAACAATTTTTTAGAGTGTAAGAATTTATTTTAAATAATAATGATTTACTGATACAAGTCATACTAATTAACCCATAGCTGGAGGGCAGAAGTGGAGTCATACTTTCCCCAAGGGTATGCGTAAGTGAATATAATGAACCCAACTGGAATTGGAACTTAGCTCTCTGATCTCCAATTCTGAGATGTTATCCATTACACCACCCACACTTCCAAGCTTAGAGCATCTGGTATTCCCAAAAGGTTACCCATCTAAGTACTGACCAGGCTTGACATTGCTTAACTTTGGTGTTCATACAGGAACCAGTGTTTCAATGTGACATGGCTGTAAGCCTGAACAAATTTTAAACCATCCTAAAATCAAAATGTCATTGCTTTTTATCTTTCTTCTCATTTACATTTATTTGTAGCAGAATAAAAACACCATTAAAATGTTATAGTGCATCACTCATGATACCCCCTACCCTAATGTGCATTGGAAAGTCATATTTTGCAGACTTTGACAAGTTCCACTATTATTTTGTTGCATATTATCATAAAATCTTTAGCTGATCTCTTCTTCAGACATTAAATTGCAGGAATTTGTAATCATTTTTTTTTATTTCAGTGGACGTGTTGTCAGTGTTATGGTTAGAAGCTTGGAATGATAAAATCTTGAGTGGCCCCCAGGTATGGGTTAAATAGTAGAGCAAACTGGGCTCTCCAGCCTTGGTTGGTTGGTTGGTTGAGTGATATGTTTAACAGCATATCAACTCCTTATGTGTCCTTTAATGCCAAAATTTAATTTTTGTGGGAGCTTTGAATTAATAAAAATATGATGTTCCACAGGGGCTAGCAATTTCATCCCATAAAAAAACAGCTTGCTATGGGAACCATAGCAGCAATGCCTAGCATGTTGAGAGCCATGGCCCCCACACTCCTCAGTACAGTCAATAATATATTGATATATCTATCAATAATTCTGTAGCCTAATGGGGATAAAAAAAAATTTTTTTCCTAATTTAATCTTCTTTGATAATTAATTAGTGGAGAATATTAACTGCCACATTGAACATTATACAGTGACATATTCAGATCAAAATTCAGCAAACAACTTAGGCTATAGACTTATTGGAAATTTTTGATGAAATTTAATAAAACTTCTGCCAGGATGATATATACAGCCATTCTGATGTGGAGTTTCTTTGACATGACTGGTCATCGACATACCCTGGTGTCCAGTCTTCGATATGCCTAGGCATACATTTTTTTATATATATACCTTGACGTTTATAATCTTCAAAGTTCTCTTCACATATGATGCATGTCACTTAGTCCAGTCAGCCATTTTGTTCACTTTCACCAACAACTTCAAATTGATGATGTGCTCCATTTTTGAATAGACATTTTTTACATTATATCAGAAAAACAGGTCAACTTCAAACAATGCAATGCAATGGATAACAACAAAGGTAGACTGAAACTTCCAGACATTGTTTATATTTGTTTATTGTATATGATGCATTTATGCTATGGTCTGTCTAATATAAACCTATTCTTGTTATTTAATAGCACCGTCTTAGCTGTGTTGACCAACATAATCTTCATGACATGGAGAAAGATTTTGCTTTGTTAATCTTCTAAGATAAAACAATAAAATTTGCATCTACAGTAAAGAAACAAGTGATATTCAAACCATTTCAATCCAATGTTAATATTTTTTCTTAGGAGTTTAACATTGTTATTTTCTGTCCAGTCAGTGTGGGGTGCAGAGGGTGTGAGAACCCCAGGCATCCATCTTGGGAGGGCATCCAATCAAAGAGTGAAATAAAAATTTAGTTTGTATTTAATTTGAATAAAGAGTTTTATGGTGAACAACTACATAGAAACAAGCGAGTCAGAGTGGCTTGCATCTGGTGCAAAGGAAAATAAGTTCCTTACTTCAATACATGACATGTAGCAGCGGAATGCTGTTCCTTGAAAATGGTATGAATCTCCCCACCCCACTTTAGATTATTCCAAAAGTGTATATTCTGTAACGGTGGCTTTTATGCAGATTAGCATGGTTCGACCAATAGCAAGTCGCTTGCTGATTGGTCGGACTGGAGGATGCCGTTTGACTGAGTAACTGAGGACAAAGTGAAGAATGCTAAATTGGACAGTTGGTTGTGGTGTTGGTATGAGAGGGCTGAAGCAGTGAGAAGCAGAATGATTTTTACGTTGGTGGTTTGTGCAGGAAATCAAGTACGGCGGATTGAAAAAGAAGTAGTTTTTTGTACGAGCGACGTTAGATAGACACAAGCTCATTTACTCTACAAGTTTACTTCAGGTTTCATCTGATTTTACATATTTAAAATGTCTTTCTTTCTTGCATTTCTCAATCTAGGCCCTATAGGCCCCCTTACTCGACTCTTGGGACATACGATCAAGGAGCTGGCATCATCAAACATCACCAAATCTCTGCATGTCACTGCATCCAGTTGTATTTATCTGAACAATATTTTAAAGTAATCTTGATTTATAATTTTGAAAAAATAATTTATTGTCTAATAACAAGTAAACACCGCAACATCTTGAAAGAGACTTACCTGTATAAAAAGGGATCTTCTATTGGGAGAAGAGGCCAGATATCCCAAAATATTCTGTAGTAATAAGTTCTAAAGAAAATAAAAAGACATACAGTACATGAAAAGAGTATATATGGCATTTGATAGCATTTAAAACACACCCTTCGACCTTTCACTTATGAATGTATTTATATGCCCAGGAGATATATATTTATTAAGTTGTTCAGAAAATAATGTCCAATTTTAGAATCTTTTTTTCCTGAATTAATATATTTAAACAGTGTTTAAACAAGTCGAAATAGGAAACCCTGAGCATCTATGTAGTTCTAACATCAGGTTACAAGGTTATGTCTTTACAATAAAGCTATAAAGGTTTGGGTGGCAAGAAATCTTTGACTGCAGATTCTGCATCTTCTTTGCAACAAAATGTCTTTTGGCTTTAAAAAAATTCTCAAGATGCTTGAAAAAGTGATTGCCATTGGTTGAGAGATTAGGGGAATTTTGCATCTGAATATACCTCCTGACTTTATCCATTTTAGAGCAATATTAAGTTGCTGTATGATCACCAGACAAGATTGGTTTTAGAATTTTCCCATACCTTAAGGAGGAGGGAGTCTGATAGTAGGGAATATTTAATCTATTTATAGATTAAGACTGCACACCTGTTCATGTCTAAAAATGCATGACAGAAAAAACATATATGCAAACTACATACTATCATATATTGTATATTTTTCACCTTTTTTTTTGTTTTGTTCAAAATTCAAAGACAAAAAATTAACAAGGATTAGATATTTTTGCCTATTGCCTGGTTCACACTCCTTCCCTGTCTTTTGAACAGGATTAGAGGTTTATCCCTTGTTTCCTGTTTAGGATTGGGTCTTCAGTTACTTCCCTTAAAGTTTTCTCATTTTCTTTCACCAAAAAGAAACATGAGTATATTATTAAAATAGATTGAAAAAAGAAAAAAAATGAACATTTCAAAATGTCTGCCAACCTTTTCAAAAAATCTGTGTAGCAAAACTTTAGTGCATAATAGATATTTTACTTTTGGGACTTCAATCACTGCATCACCAAGAAATATTTCAACAAGGCCATACCTAAAAAGAAATAATAAAATAAAATAATATATGTATGTGTGTGTGTGTGTGTGTGTGTGTGTGTAAAAATTCAGATATAAATAAAATATATCTGTAAAAAGACAATATAAATAAAGACAAGAGGAAAATATTTCTTTACCAACGCGTTCTGTCCCCTGGTGGACTTTATCAAAGTAAATATGAGGATTTTATTTCAAAACACGTATTTATAAACAGAAGTAAAAAATATTGTTCAATTAGCAGTATAACCCGTCTTTGACCGGGTGTTTCATTACTGGGATATTTTGTTGTTCAATTGGAGCAGTTTAAGTTTAAAGTCAGCCCACCCGAAAAATCAGTATTAGTAACAACAATTGGGTGCAACTGAAGCACATCCCTAAATGGGTGGTTAACAATTTGAATGGTGGGGGGGGGGCCTGAAAAGTGCCATTTTTGCGTTCTCAATCTTGCAAGGAAGGAACTTCTTCCAAGGGCTGTCATAATTAATAACATACAATAATTTTTATTTATAATATAATTTTTTTTTTATAATTCTAATAATCTTTTGCGTTAGATTTCAACTCTCTAAATTGATTGTACACTGTTATTTACAGACATTAAATTTTGCCTTTTAATTTTTGTGCAAAGTGTAAAAAAATCAGTTTTTTTTAATTTTTTCCAGCCAATTTGGACTCAAAACCAGCACTGAAGAATTATCTACCAAACAAAAAAAAATTTCATGGAAATTGGATGAAAACTGGAAATGCGTAAACAACATCCGATCACATACACATACATACACACACTTTGAGAATTATAGATATGGATTTAAAAAATTTTTAAATTTAAGAATGCTCTAAAATATTCTTAAAGCTGTAAGTAAAAGTAAACTATGGAAGATGCTATGTGATGTAATTTAATGCTTAATAAATGAGTGTAGTAAATGTTAATGTTGTTGAATCTTTAATTTCTTATTTATTCATGTATTTCTTTTTAATGTAATTATTTTTTATTCAGGCATGTGGCTGAGTGGTTAGAATACTCACTTTCTGAACAGAAGACCCAGGTTCAAATATCACCAATGTTAGATTTGTTATCAGTCTGGAGGAGGCGATTCCAGTGTGCAACACCCTTGGAAAGTGTGCCTGAAGACCATAACACAGATTGACCTAAGCCTTGTAAGTGAAATTGGGTAGACAGAACACTTGCGGGCTGTTGATGGCTGTGCTAACAAATCACAAGTCATCATGACTGAGGGTTTGAGCGTGTTAATCTTGATCATGCTAGATAACATGTTTCTCACCTAGAAACTGTAACTAAGGTCTGCTCAGCATAGTTGCAGTATAAACCACAGGTAGGCTCTGTGGGTATTGAACAAATACAAAATGTGCCTGAGCAAGCGTCTGCTATAGGGATTAGCTAGCTTCTCTAGTAGATGGGTATCTTTGAATATGAGCGGCCAGCCATTAATTATTATTATTTTAATTTGATAACCTATGTATTTATTTAAAATAATGTGACGCCGTCCTGGTCGCGGCTCCAAATGTGACGCCGTCCTTGGTCACGACGCCAATATGTGACGCCCGCAGTCACGACACCACTCGTGACCTCTGACTCTCTCTGGCGCAGTCCTGCAGTCTTGACACCACCTGCGACGGGCTAACCCTGGGACATCGGTTGAAGTCTTGCTGGGTTCTAGCACCAACTTGTCGTACTCGGCTCGCTTCCAACGCCTGGTCACCGAAGCAACTGCTTTGATCTCGATTCAACCTACCCACGTTGTGATTTGATCTTAAGTTGACGAGATCAATCAAACGTCGGGCCGTAGTGCCAGCCGAATCTGGGTCACGGTGATACTACACAATAAATGTAGACAAAAAAAACAAAAGCACAAACAACAACTTCAAGGCGAGCGACTGGTTAGGAATAGCGATTAATTTTATGTCGGTTTGTTGAGTTACAGGAGTGCGTCTCTCTCTTTCTCTCCCAGCCCGAAGAAAAAAATGTGGATTGTAACACTTTTGCGTTCTTAGCTAGCTCTGGATATCTGGGTTGTTTTTCAACAAAGTCGGCTCTGGTGGAAAATATAAGTCAGACCTCTAAAATTTGTTCTTGGTTAGAAGTCCAAGTCGGAAACTGGCTTTGGTGGGAAATCTAAAGTCGGACTTCAACAAATCTGTTCTTGGTTAGAAGTCTAAGTCGGAAGGCATGGAATCATGCGGTCACCTCTGCGAGGCGTTATCTTCCGAGTCCCCTGTCTCTTGGGCTCGACTGGATCTCTCTGCTTCTCGAACTGCACTCTGCCTGGACTGCACTGCTCAAAACGCCTGAAGACGTTTGCTTATATGGACGCCGATCAAAACCCGGCGTGGGTCGGACGTGGTATGGCCACCACGTTGATTTCAATAAGGATTTTCTTTGTTTTCGGTCAGAAATATTTATCATTTTCCATTTTTGGAAGTCTTCTTCCACTCCCACCTTCTTCTGTTCTCATATGGGTATCTCACCATACCTTAGAGGGCGTCAACGGTTTTCCCGCTTCCTCGCAGTAACATCTCATACCTATCCTCTCAATGGGCAGTGGCAGGCCTCCCCCCTGTGTCACATGATCACCTCCGCCTGACCATCGCTACTATTCGGCCAATGGCGCCCAACAATGTGGGTGTGATAATCTCAATTTTTATCCAACGTCACGCCATATGGAATTCTTCCATCAGGTTTCCGTCAACATTAAGTGGATGGAATTTTGGTGAAATTGAGTTAATTAAAAATTCCATCAACATAGCTTGTTATCATAGGCGAATTTCAACAGAACACAGATGTCTTGTCCAACCGACATCTCCTTGACTCAAGGTTGGGCTTTCCCGATAATATAAGTTCGCCATCATGACACAGTTAATGTTTATCTGTTTAAAAACTCTGGGATTCATCAACTAATTCTTACGACAATGGCCATCAGAATTTTCACCGTTCCCATTATCAAAATAACATCGCTAAATATCCCTTTGTGGGTGGTTTTTCCCTTATCATCTAAGTTGTTAAGTCTCGTCCCTCCGCGAGAATGGAAAAATGATTATCTTGATTCGCATTTGAAAATAATAAAATAAAATATCTTTTTACCCATCCTTTGTTTGGGGAAAATAACAAAACAAAAAGAATATCGCTCAGTATGTCTTTCGTTCTATCTATCGGTTTAAGTAATCCCCGTAATTAACTTCTGTGGTTAATTAATTGGTCAATTAACCTGCCGTTGCTAAATAGTGTTACAATAATAGGTCTTCAGTTAACTGTTTTCTTTTAAGTTTTTTAAGTTTTCAATAGGTGCACTCTCAAGAACATTTAAATGAAAAAATAATTTACTTAGACAAAAAATAATAAATAATAATTGCATTAAAAAAAATAAAAAATAAATATATCACAGATGTAATTCTTCCTATTAGAAATAGTGACAGCTTTGTTAATGGATAATTCTCCACCAATTCCAATCTTAAAAATATATTTAGAGATTACTCATCCTTACTCAACTCAAGAGATCGGTGTGGGTTTTGTGAATACCACATTAGATTTCTTCATTATTTTTTGCCTCACACCATTACCCTGGAGCTCATAACTGAGAAATGTCAGAGGTTAAAAACCTAATCATCCTGACGTGACAATAGTATATACTTGTATTCAAGAAAGGCTATGAACACCTGCAAGCCTTATGTTCCTCTATCCAACTAGAGCGGAACATCAGTGACATACAGCAATGTAATAGTTTTACCTCTCTAACCGACTGACCTACAACCACTTCTTCTAGACACATATACACAGGACAGAGTTAGTTGTAAATTTGTAAGAGATCCTCATTTTAAAAGAGGAGGAGATCTAAGTTTTAGTTTGAGATCTATTTGTATTAATAGGATATGGAATCTGAACAAATCAGAGTTTTGTTCTTTTATTCCAATTGGAAGATGCTAGCCTAACAAATAGATATTAACAATTTAATATTAACAGACATGCAGATTTCTTTCATTCTAATCCAGGGAACCTTATTTAATGAAGGTAAAACACATCGTCAATAAAGCAGTTTTCCACTTTGAGTTATCAAACATGCAAGTAAAAACCAAAATTGGCCTGAAATTCTTCACTCTGCTGAACAAACACTTTCTGGTAAATAGTGTATTCGATAAATTTTTTAATAAGAATCAAATAAAAATCAGCTACAGAGCAATGGCTAATATAGAGAAGATTAAGGAGTATAACCAAAAAGTGTTTAATGTTAAATATAAAAGTAAAACAGAAACCTGTAATTGTAGAAAAAGTTAATATTGCACCTTAAATGGGCAATGTTTGACTGACAATGCTGTATACAAAGCTGAAGTTGAGGCAGAAGTCCTCTCTATGATGAATTATGGTGGCTCAACTGAGGATATGTTTAAAAGAAGATACGGTACAACACTGTCCAGATTGAGTAGGTACCATAATAGCACTGTTCTGTCTAGATATATCTGGAAAATAAAAAATGACCAGAACAGCCACCCAGAGATAAGAATGGGGCATAGTAAGAAAAATTAAGAGCTCTGCATGGGGGGTGAGAAATTCTATTGTTCATCATATTTGGCAGGTCAGAGGGATTGCAGTTTATGCTGTCACAAGTCTGTTTGACATCAAATCTTGGCTTGTCGTCCTTTGTCAGCTCTTCTTTTTGTCGGCTCCCACAAAAGAACCCCACTACCGATTTTGTCTTTAGCTCTTCAGCAATGCCCTGCAAATCTGAATCTATGCTCTTTGATAATGTCTGATACTGGACAAAGGTTCCCATAAAATTGCTCATTCGTTAGATGATCTCTCCAAGTGACACTCAAAGCCACTCTCAGCATGCAAATGTAGGCGCCATCCAATCTTCTTTCCAGTTTTGAGCTAAGGGTTTATGCTGAGCAGCGATAAAATAGAACAGAGGTAACTGTTGCTTGAAAGAGATTTCTTTACGTGTCTGGAAGTCAAGATTTCCAAATTAGACCTAAATTGTTGACGGCACCTATTTACCAATGTTTGTAGTTACATCACTTTCTCAGCTAGAGATTTTATTATTTAGGTAAGTAAATTCTTCTATACATCTGAGAGGTATGTCAGATACTGTTTTGATTGCTCCATTTTGATTTAAGCCCATATATTGTTTCATCTGGTTTAACATGGAGACTGATACCTTTGGCTAAATGTTTAAGACTATGGAGAATTATGCTTGGATTATGAGATTAGAGAGAAGTGCTAAATCATCAGCATAATCTGCATCTGTGATTTTTGATTTACTATAGAGAAATGCATTGAAAATCCAAAAGAAAGGGATTGTCAGTGGTCAGAGAAATTAATGCAAGTGTTACTAACAGAATAAGGCCATTATCTAATTATCATTATGATCATTATATAATTGCTGAGCAAATATTCTTAAAACCTATCCAAGCAAAAAGAGAAATCTTCAACATTTTTCTGAATGACTAGATTTTTTTTTATATTCTTACCATGGAAGTTTTGCTAGCAGTGGTATAAGCACAGATTCGATTCCTCGGTCAGAACCGCTAACCACAAGTCTTTTACAAATACGACGCCAAATAAAATCTGTTTTTACATATTTCAAAAACTCTGGAAGAATTTCATTCCACAGCTCATCTGGAAAAAAGAAGAAAGTTACACTGATTGTTAATATTATGTTATATTAATATTATATTAAATCGATAATTATGGGGTCATTATGGATCTCTGGTGTCAGTGACTCCTTTGGTCTTTTCAGGCATCAAAACTTTGTGTAAAAATACAATTATGTAAATAACTTTTAAATTACAGTTATAATGAATTTTGAGGCTGGTATTAAAATATAAAACCAGCAAGTCGGTATCCTTTTTTAAAAAGCTTAGAACATTTTTAATACATAGTACCTGAGAAGAAACTTAGAGCTGTAAAATCATATGAAAGTATTAATTCTAAATTACAAAGATGATTAGAACTAAGGAATTTTATCATCCAGGATTTCTGAAGTATACTATATTTTTTTTACAATCTGGCCTTGTAGCAGACTTAAATAAGCTTAGTAAATATCTGTAGTAGTACTGGAAGTACATTCAAACATGACAACATAGTTTTGTCTGCAAAAAGGGTGATCACAAACACACACAAAGGTTCTCTCAGAACAAAAACATACAGCAAACAGTTCATAGGGTTGTACCATGATTCATACACTGGATTATTTGAAGTGTTCGGAATTGATTTTACTAATTCCACAACCTAAATTTTTATGCTGGATTCAGGGCTGGTGCTACCACTGCTTTCATTCCAATTCCAGATCTAGATGGGCGAGTGCTTGGGAATACCACATGCTTTAAGCTTGGATGTGCGGGTGATGTAATGGATAATGCCTGGGAATTGTTAATTGGAGAGAAGAGTTCCAATTCCCATTGGATTCATTATATTTAAGTGAAAATACCCTTGGGAAAGGTATGACTCCACCTATTCTCCCCCCAGCTATAGGTTAAGTAGTTAGACTTGTATCACTAAGAAAAAAATTCTTAGAATCTAAAATATTTTCTGGCTTTAAATAACCTGCAAAAGG
Organism: Acanthosepion esculentum; assembly: GCA_964036315.1. NCBI lineage: Eukaryota > Metazoa > Mollusca > Cephalopoda > Sepiida > Sepiidae > Acanthosepion > Acanthosepion esculentum. The sequence goes on from OZ038494.1 coordinate 6,730,277, forward strand.
TTGACAAGCCACAGAAAACAAATCAATCGATTGATCAATTTCAGATCATAGTTTTTGTTTTGGAAAGATTTATCTTGGAATGTTTGTTTGAGGCTAATAAACTTTTAGAATCAATACAAAAATCATAACCCTAGACCCCACGATCTTCAGTTCTTTCATTTAAACTTGAACTAAATTTGACATGATAAGTGTTAAAAAAACAAAAACATTCTCTTACCTGCAAACCCTGAGTAACAGATATTCCTAAAAAGTTGGGAGACAAATTGTAAAGAACAGTCTGTAGAATTTCTCAGGAAGGCATGAACTTTGTGTAAGACTCTTAGCAAATCTTGGGCCAGCAAAGTTGTGTAAGCTGAAGGATAAAACTGTAAGCTGAAAGAAAAAAAAATCTCTAAAATAAAAAATAAAGAAAAAAAATCTTTACTTCCAGCTTTAGGTAGGACACTTCTTTCGGTTTATCTCCCATTTTCGATTGTTGCTGCTCTAACTTTGATTCCGTTTACTTGTCATTTTAAAAATGTCTGACTATGAGTCGGATAGAGTAGACGTAGGGGAGGATGGGGCTAGACAGGAGTTGCCAGCAGACTTGAGAGGATTATTGGGTGGACCAAGGGTCCCGTCGTTTAATGGTAGTAAGAGAGATTTTAAAAACTGGCTAGCAATTCTAGAGAAGAGCCGAGTAATTTACAGACTCTCGGACGTAGAGACCCTTTATCTGGCATATAGTGCCACGACAGGGAAGGCGTCTGAGTTCGTAGAGGGGCTCTTGAATGGTGAGCCCCACTTACCATGGGAAAGGTTGAAAGAACAATTAACTAGGGAATTCGCCGACGAAGGGTCAGCGATAGAGGCCATGAGGGCCCTCTTGAAGTTGACGCAGCTGCGGGATGAGACCCCTGGAGAATTGGGGACCCGAGCGGAAAAGCTGTCGTCATTAGCCTTCCCAGAGGTTGTGAGAAATAACGCGGTCATGCAGGCACAGCTGGCTGATCTGTATGTTGAGGCACTCGGTGACGAGCGTATTCGCCACGATGTCTTAAAGGAAGGACCGTTAAGATTGTCGGCAGCAGTAGCGCTGGCCAAAGAGAGCCAGGGAGTCTGGGAGAAGGTAAAAAGAGGTGGGAAAATACAGGAAATAAGTCGAGGGGTCGGAGGAAAGGGGGTAAGAAGTAGAGCCCCCGCGTGGAGTCGTGGGGTCAGCCTAGAGGTGGAAGAGCCTGATGTGTGGGAAGAGGATCCCACAAGAAGGGCTTGGTCGACAAGGCATGGGTTTTATAAGCCCACGCCGGGTTGATACGGACTAGTCTGCTGGACTTGTGGGCATGAGGACCACAGAGCAGCAGAATGTCCGACAAAGTGGGGATTGCCCCCCGACTTCGAACAAGATAGATGTACTAGGTGTGGGAAGAAGGGACACCTAGCCAAGTGGTGTGAATTAAGAAAAGATCACCCCAGGATTAAGAAGGAGGCTGAGCCCGTAAGACAGAACCAGGGAAAAGCCAGCGGGCCACCCCGGAAATAAGAGGGAGGGTGGCCCAGTTGAAAAGAGTAAATATAAAACACTGCACATGTGGCCGGGGGAGCCACCCAGGTAGAGGACAGGTCCCCCTAGAACCCAGAGGGTGGGTGGCCCAGTTAAAGAGAAGAAGCGTGAAATGTTGGTTGTGTGGTCATGTGGGCCACTTTGCGGTTAACTGCCCAACGAGAAGGTGCTGGTTTTGCAGAAGACCAGGGCACCTGAAGAGGAATTGTGCCTTTAGGAACAGCCACAAGAGACTGGGAGAGGTCCATCCGGGACCGCCCAGGTGCAGAAAACGCAGAACTCCCCCACGTGAGAATAGTGAAAGTAGTTTGTTGCTACCGGCACCTATGGCTGGGATGGCCCAGAGGTGGGAACCCAGAAAAAGGAAAGCCAAGGTATTCTCTTCGCTGACGCAAGAGAAGGAGCTGTCGTGTGGGGCAGAGATAGGGGGTAGGGCAGTGAAAGCCCTGATAGACACAGGAGCATCTGTTTCATTGCTGAAAGAGGAAGCATACAGGCGAGTGAAACGGAAGAGTAGGTTACAGGAAGCAGACATAGAGATCACGCAAGCAGATGGAGCCCCCCCCGGTGATAAAAGGGATGGCGAGGCTCCCTGTGAGGATTGGGAAATTAAGAAGCACCCAAAATTTTTACGTAACCCCCAACTTGTGTACGGAAGCAATCTTGGGAGAAGATTGGCTTCGGAGCCAGAAGGCTCGAATAGAGTTCAACCCCACTGTGCTGATAGTGAATGGCGAGAGAACGCCATTGGGATGCCCACCGGAAGAAGATATGACAAGTGTGGTGGAGGAAGATGTAGAGCTACCCCCCAGAACGGCGGTGTCGGGAAAGGGTAGGTTAATGTCAGGGAAGAAAATAAGAAAAGGAACCCTGCAATTGGTCCCTGTAGAAGGGAAGGGCCTAGAAGAAAATGAGGTAACTCTATGTGAGGTAGTAGCAGAGGCAGCTGAATTAGTGCCATTAGAATAGTGAACCGAGTCAAAGAGCTCAGTGAGTGGGAGGAAGAGGATCAGACACCCCCTCCCAACTCAGAGAGAGAGTAAGAGATAGGAGAAGATTTAGACCTAGAGTCAAGAGGTATTGAAGACCAGAGCAAGGACTCGAAGGGAAAGGAAGAATCAGGTGAAAAGAGAATAGGCAAAACACACCCAGAAGAGAAATTAAAACATTAAGGGAAGGTTAGAGGAACCAACTCGGAAGATGAGATTGAGAGGAATGGAGAAGTCCAAATCTCAATTGAATAATTAGGTGTCGTCAGATAACGACCCTGGCTCATCCAAAACCTACTGTCTGACTGTGGTGGATGTGGATGGAGGGTATGGGGGCGCGAATTGCACCTCACGGAGGACGGAAGAAAGTTAGTGGCATGGTTAACTGGCCAGCTATAGTGCCATTGAGTACGATCCTTGGAGGGGACCGCGCGAACCTGTCCGGGCCATTCGGTCTGCTAGGGTTAGTTAGGGGAGGAGAGAGCTGAAGGGTTACGAGTTTAGAAAAAGTTATGGAACAGCTGAGTAAAGAATTAAGCAAGATAGAACCATAGAAGAAAAATATGAAGAGGGAGATTCCATCATAGAAATGATTGGCAAAAGCTTAGTCAATTGTACAGAGTTATGGGAACCGATATTGAAGGGATTCTCCAATGTTACCTTGAATAAAATACCGGCGCTGATGAAGCCGATAGAAACGATCGATATGGATCAGTTGAGGAATAAGCTAAGTGAGCTGGGTAAGGAGGATATGGCTTGGAAAGATGATAAACAGATAAGTTGGTTAGCAATGATGGGTACATTCATAATTATCGCCATAGGCGGTGTAGCAGTATGGAAGGTTAGAAGTAGCACGAAATTAATTCGCAGTAATCAAATGAGCGTGCAGCAGCTCGAGAGGGAGATGCCGAGCAGTGTTCTTTACCCATACAGAATCAACGAGAGAATTGCAGAAAAGCCGACGGAAGAAGCCAACGCAGAACCGACACGCGCGGCGGAAAAACCCCCCACAGCGGAGAGAAGAACATTGACCAAGAAGAACAAGCCATAATAACCACACACATACACCCACCGGCACACTTTAAAAATGAAAAAATTGCTTGAAAAGAACTTTATATTGCATGAAAAACAGAAGAAGATAAAAGAACTTTATATTGCATGAAAAACAGAAGAAGATAAAAGAACTTTATATTGCATGAAAAAACAGAAGATAAAAGAACTTTATATTGCATGAAAAACAGAAGAAGATAAAAGAACTTTATATTGCATGAAAAACAGAAGAAGATAAAAGAACTTTATATTGCATGAAAAACAGAAGATAAAAGAACTTTATATTGCATGAAAAAACAGAAGAAGATAAAAGAACTTTATATTGCATGAAAAAACAGAAGAAGATAAAAGAACTTTATATTGCATGAAAAACAGAAGAAGATAAAAGAACTTTATATTGCATGAAAAACAGAAGATAAAAGAACTTTATATTGCATATAAAACAGAAGAAGATAAAAGAATTTTACGTTGCATGTAAAACAGAACAAAATGAAGTAGACATGTAAAAGCGTGAAAAAAAAGAAATGAAAAGAATACGACTGCATGGGACAGGTGCATGATGCATGCTAAATAGTGTAGTTGGATTTGAATGCCATTTACAAGTAAATGACACGAATAGGTTAGGGAGGATTGTAACACTATTTAGGAACGGCAGGTTAATTAATCAATTGATTAACCACAGAAGTTAATTACGGGGATACTTACACCGATAGATATAACGAAAGACATACTGAGCGATTACTTACACCGATAGATATAACGAAAGACATACTGAGCGATATTCTTTTTTGTTTTGTTATTTTCCCAAACAGAGTATCGGTGGAAAAAAGGAAAAAAAAAAAAGATTTTTTGTTTTGTTATTTTCAAGTGCGAATTCAAGATAACCACTTTACTTTCTCGCTGAAGTTTGATGCTGAGATATGCCAAATTCTCTTCGAGGACAAAGGAAGGAAAAAGAGAAAGAAACAGAGGGACAAGACTTAACAACTTAGATGATAAAAAAAAAAAAAAAGACCACCCACGAAAATTCTGATGATCATTGTCGTGAAAATTAGTTGAGGGATACCAGAGCTCTGGGTAGATAAAACATTGGCTGTGTCAGGATGACGAACTTGTGTTATCAGTAGTTGATGGGCCGTCTGCCGACCGCACACAGGACATCTGCATTTTGTTTAAGTTCGTTTGTGATAACGAAGGCTATGTTAGGGTATTTTAATTAACCCAATTTCGCCAAAAAAGAATCTTCCACTTAATGTTGACGGATAAACCTGGTTGAAAAAAAAACATATCCCGTGAAGTTGGATAAAAATTGAGATTATCAGTTGACGCCTATTGGCCGAATAGCCAGGCGGAGATGATCATATGACGCAGAGAGGAGGCCGCCACCGCCCATTGAGAGGATAGGTATGAGATGTTACTGCGAGGAAGTGGGAAAACCATTGACGCCCTCTAAAGTATGGTGAGATACCCATATGAGAGCAGAAGAGGGTGGGAGTGGAATAAGATTTCCAAATACGGAAAATGATAATTATTTTTGGCCGAAAACAAAGAAAATCCTTATTGGAGATTTGAAATCAACGTGGTGGCCACACCACGTCCGACCCCACGCCAGGTTTTGATCAGCGTCCATATAAGCAAACATCTACGGGTGTTTCAGTGAGTTCGTCGAGTTCGTCGAGTCGAGTAGAGTCGGGTCGAGACCAGACAGTGAGTCAGAAGAGTACAGCCAGTACAGTAAGAGAGAGACGCGCCTCGCACAGGTGACCGCACGATTCCATGCCTTCCGACTTAGACTTCTAACCAAGAACAAATTTGTTGAAGACCGACTTTAGATTTCCCACCAAAACAAGTTTCCGAATTAGACTTCTAACCAAGAACAAATTATAGAAGTCTGACTTATATTCTCCATACAGATATCCAGAACTAGTTAAGGAACGCAAAGGTGTTACAATCCACATTTTTTTTCTTCGGGCTGGGAGAGAAAGAGAGAGACGCACTCCTGTAACTCAACAAACCGACATAAAATTAATCACTGTTCCTAACCAGTCGCTCGCCTTGAAGTTGTTGTTTGTGCTTTTGTTTTTTTTTTGTCTACATTTATTGTGCAGTATCACCTTGACCCGGATTCGGCTGGCACTTTGATCATTTGATTGATCTCGTCAACCTAAGATCAAATCACAACGTGGGTAGGTTGAATCGAGATCAAAGCAGTTGCTTCGGTGACCAGGCGTTGGAAGCGAGCCGAGTACGACAAGTTGGTGCTAGAACCCAGCAAGACTTCAACCGATGTCCCAGGGTTAGCCCGTCACAAAGGACCGACGTCACATTTTGGCGTCGTGACTGAAAAAGAAGTCGGTGTCACAAGTGCGCCGCGACCAGTACGGGTGTTACAAATGGTGCCCTGACTAGGACAGAGGAGGGTTGGGTGTCACAAGAAAACCCCAGACAGTTCTTGTATTTTCTGACTAAATTATTTGGACACTCATTGCACACATCTATAAAAACCTACAAGAAAGATTGTATACATTTTATTTATTCTTTATCTTGTCCTTCTGTCAGATTCAAATCCATATTTGATCGACATTTGACCCCAAACTCACAATTTTACTCAGTATTACTGTCTCTCATTTCTTCAACATCACATAACAACTAGATAATAAATAACATTTGTTTTGTTGTTTCTCATTTTTACAAGTATTTTTGTATATATAAAAGTAATTATTTACTCAGAGTTATAACTCCCTTATAAAGGTAATAAGAGGTTTCGGTGGAACAAGGTAACTAAATGTTTCTGTGGAACAAGCTAATTAAATTTTTCTGTAGAACAAGGTAATAAGCCATTTCTGTGGAACATAGTGTTATAAAATAAGGTGTGCTGAGGTTAGGGAGAAACACTTAACTGATTGTTTTCTTAAGAATTACAGGGTAAGAGGCAGAGAAAGGAAAGAGACAGGAGGAAATAAAATAAAACTGAATAATGACTAGTGAAGCCACTACCTCAGAAACCACAGCACAGCAGGTGGCACAAAACTTCCAGAACAAAATGTACCAAGGAAACGACTTCACACTACACCGAGTCTTGCCAACTGCCCACTGTTCTTGTTCCCATCATTTTTATTGACACAAGACAGTTGATAAAGACCTGGCTCTGGACAAGTTGCAGAGAGGCCTGTATCTGGACATGACAAGCTGTTCTGCTGCTAACAGGGAAAACCCAGATGTGACTAGCTTTGACATACTCAGAGCTACTTTTGGGTTTGTACTGATTTGCATTCACGACACAAGGTAATAAGAAGTTTCTTACCTGTTTTGATCTTTTAACTTGTTAGCTGTTTTGCTTGGAAGTGAAACGATTGCAGTGATAAGTTCTTGGTGGAACTGTTCTTCAAGCCTGTGTTTCTTATTATCTACAATACATTCTGTCCAGATTATATCCACCAGTCTATGTTCTTTCAGCAGTTGTTCCAATAATGATACACATTTATTCACTCGGTAACCAAGACTAAAACAGAAAAATAAAGTTTTTAATATTTTCCTCGTGTCTAGTTTCAAATTCTTGACAGCATTAAAAAATTTTAATTTTTTTCTAAATCTTTTGACAAAGTTTAACATACGTACCTTCAAAAATGAATGACTCAAACCAAAAATATGCAGAAATTTATAAACACTTTTGCTAAAAATGCAATGGACGTTGGGCTGATAATGATTATGATTTATATATCTAAAACAATGGGCATGGTCACTAATAAAGATAATGCCCCTTTATGAAAAAAACAATTCACCCAGTAACTAAATTTGTTTATCTTGGTCTCAGACTTTTGTCTTCCAATGATGGTTCAGTTACTGTTCAGTACAGAATCGGTTTTCGCTGGGCAGTGTTTAAAAAGAAAAAATCCCTCTTAATATCTTCTCGTATTCTCTACAAAATCAAAGCTAACGTTAAAAACATATATTCTCTCTGTTCTGCTTTATAGCCTGGATTGTGTAAACTTGACTATGACACTTTGATGTGGTGTAATGGTTGACAAACTTGTGTCACTAGATCAGTATTAAATTTGATCACTGAATTTGATCATCACTGGGTGCTCCATACTTACAATCTTGTGCCACATTTAAGCATATCTTAAATCACTATAACACTCCTGACCAGGTATTTCAACTTCAGTCACTTTCTCACTGATGTAACATGGCTTCTCTCTGTATTTTCTACAAATATTTTCATGGCTTTTTTCCCCTGATGCCACGACTATATGAATTTAAATGTGCTACTAGATTGGCAATTAGGTCTCACCATTTTACTATTGGACTAACTAGATGCAACTGCCACTTCTTCTTTTCTCTTTGCTTTGGAACTCACTTTCATTTCTTTAAGCAGAAAAATATACTGTATGATTGTTCAGTTACTGTTCAACATAGAATTGGTCTTGGCTGGGAAATGTTTGAAAAGAACAGATCCATCTTAATATCCTCTTATATTCCCTACAAAATCAAAGCTAAAACACATATTCTCACTGTACTGCTTTTGGTAATATTTGCTAGCTTTCCTTTTCAGGGTTAAAGAGAAGGCAATGTAACACAATTCTACACTATGATAGCATGTTGTCTTTGTATGAAATAAAACCGTCATTTTTTTCTTTCATCTTTTTCCCAGCTGTTCATTTTTTTGTTTTTAATGTTTGGGTAAATATCTTTACCTATGGCAGGAATTATTAAGCAGGCTGTACACGTATATTTGGTAAATCCAACAATACAAATCAGAATCTAGATGACATTGGAATTGTGTATTATGCAGTGACCCATAGAATATTTTTCATCTTTATTTATGATTAACATTAAATATTTACGCGAAACCTTTGCCTTTTTTGATATTCTACAGGGTGTTCCAAAAGTCGCATTACCATTGATAACCTTGTAAATTTTATATTTATTTACCAAATGGAGTCATGTTTCTGTATGTGACAATATATTATTAAGAAATTTTATTGGTCAAATTATGGAAGATGATGTCATGCAAATTTTCCCTGGTTGCTATTTCACAGGTGTACGTTTTCTGCCAATTGTTGCATGACTTTTTTAAACACCCCGTAGAATAGATGTATTGTAAATTTAGAATTTGAAAAAAATATATTTATCAAGATTAGGAATTATTTTTTCTGAAAAACAAAGATAATCTTAAAAAGCTGAATTAGAATTTAATAAAGATATTTTGTTGTCATTATCATAGCCTCTTCGCTACTCCATTCATGTGATCATGGCGGATGCAATATTTCTACAAGACCTTGACCATTTTCTTCATTGCGTCACCCTCCTTTTATTCCTTCCAGTTAACAAGTTTATTTAGATTTATAATCAACCTAATTTCTCTTTAGGTGCTTGATTATTTCTAACATAATCTAAATACTCTTAGAGAACAGTCTATAATACCTTTTATATTTTATAGCAACTCGGGATTTATTTTCTTTAGATTTTAAGTACTTAGCAAGCCCTGGAGTTGTTATTATACTCCCTTGTCATATAACCCAGCGACTTTTCACCGATCTAGTAGGATGAGGGAGGAGGTGAAATGCGGGCACTGTGGTCTTTGTGACCAGTGGGGCCCAAATGGGTTCTGTATTGAATTACAGCCGATTTATTTTTGTTCTGCCAACTGGATGCTAGTTAGAAACTTTCCTATCCCCTCTTATTTCCAGCAATCTTGGCCTTACTATTTCCAGCAATCCTAGTCTAAACTATTTCCATTTAGCACTGACCTTAAACTTCTGGCATTTCTGGCCTTTACTACTTCCGGATACCACAGATGCCTTATCTTCTGGCATTCCCAGCTACCATGGACGCCTTCTGGCATTCACGGCCTTTACTACTTCCAGCTACCATGGATGCCTTATCTTCTGGAATTCCTGGCCTTTATTACTTCTGGCCCTTACTTCAACCTAACTCACCTGGTTGATCTGTATTGATGGACCCACTTACAACAGCCCTGAACTTCCAGCTATGCATTGGTTCCTATTTCTGGTATTCCTATCTCAACCTAACTCACCTGGTTTCTTTTGGAAGTTGCTGCATGTATATCATCCAGATTTCAAACAACCTATCCCATACACTTGGATTAAATACTATGGAAGGTTCATTGGTGGACTTAACCAGCAATTACACAATACCAGTATCAGACATTTAAATTGAACTTTCTTCTCTTTGGCTATATCATCTAGACTTCAACAAACCTATTCCATACGCTTTGTTTAAATACTACAGAAGGTTCATCATTGGACTTAACCAGCAACTACTCAATGCTTTCACCAGACATTTAAACTGAACTTTTGAACTGTGGTTTTTCATGCCAACTTAACTTACCGGGACTCTACCTTTAACTCAGTCACAGCTATATTATCCAAGTTCTTCTATCCGGTTACTATCCCTCGATTTATTTAATTCTGCCTCCATTTACTTGATTCATTGTTTGTTCATATTACTTTAATCAAAACTCTACTTTTGTATATGATGTAAAAAATAAATTTGGTATAAATTTTGTTTGTCATTTTGTTGTCCTCTTGTTGACCTGTCAAATTTCACGTCTTTTATCTTTAAAATGTTACTTGGCCTCTTGTGACTATTCTTCTGGGGGCACACAAGCCATTTCATATCGCGCTACCTCCAGGGAGTCCACTACATCATAATACATACTACATCATAATAAATAAATAGTTAACAATTGAATAAAAATGAGAAAAATTCGATAACTTTTTAAAATATTGTAAAAAAAAAATTTACAAATCTGTAGAGAGTTTTTTTTTCCAACATTGACAAAGAAAGCAGTAATCCTTTAAAAATAAAAAATAAAAATTTGT
>OZ038494.1:6745703-6818203 GCA_964036315.1 Acanthosepion esculentum
TAAAAGGGGAGGTCTTAAAAGAATTTTTTTAATATCCAATAATAAAAGCAAGTTGGAAAACCATTTAAAGTGTCAAAAATTTGGAATTTTAGTAAAGAAACTGTTTTTGAGAACCACTATGGTAACACCCAATTTTGTCCCAAGCACTTCTTGCCCTTTCTGATAAAATAGTAACACAAGTAGAAAGCTGTGGCACAACTTAATTGGTAGGCTTAAAAGCTCTTAAAAATTCTATTGAAAGTGATAACTCTTAACTTCAGAAGTCTAATTTCATAAATACAAAACAGTTTAAGAGAAGGATTTTATAAATTTCAACTGTCAGTAACATTAACTATTCAGTCAATGAATGCTAAATGTTTCCTGTGTAGGGATGTAAAGGGCCATTTTTTTTTACAGTAATGTTCACCCTGTACAAAGTCCAGGGGTCAAGAAGCAGTTTGTACGATAGCTGTTAACCCTAGACATGAACAGGTTAAGATTGTAGTGATCGGGAAAGAACAGTGGTTCACAGGAAAGTTTTAGTTTTAAATGCTACATTAAAGAAGCAAACATTTCTTCGTAAATGAATTTAATTACTAACTATTTTGAAAGAGAGTAGAAGCAAGATACATTGAGAATTTACTTTTGAACATCGATTATGTGTGAATTTCAAGTTATATTTGTACGTATTTGAAAAGAAAAAAAACTTTAGTTAAATAAAAATTAGGGGAGACACAAGTTACGGTCAACATTAGTCGTGTTGAATATTTGTTTTACGAATTTAACTATATTTTATTTAAATTAAGGTGTTTTTTTAATAAAAATTTGGGGATGCTCAGCACCCCCCCCCCCAAACACCCCCAACCTACCCCGAACATGATATTGGTAGTGTGGTATTTTCCTAAATTTAGTTATTTTGTAACAAACCAAAAAAACAATGAAGTTTATTTTTTAAAGATTGAATAAAAATTATTTTCCATAAGATGGCTGAAAAATATCAATAAATTGTCAATAATAAATAAACTATTATTCAGAGATCTTCCGAGCAACGACGGGTATCCTCGCTAGTAATGTTTAAAGGAAGCCAACCAAGAAAAACTTATTGCGCATAGTTCGTTTATTTCCGTTTGGCGCCGGATATTACCGACTATTAACCAGAGGTCGCTAAGATGGCGTCTGCAATATCGTTGAAGGTGAGGTGATTTTTACACGATAATTAGTACAGTTTTTGCAAGATTTTCGAGCACCTTATGAATTATAGAATGTATGTTAGAAAAATTTTTGTTTTTCTATCCTTATAGTGCTTCTATAAATTAGCCATTGTCCCGACATTTTTGTTTTTCTTTTATGAATATTTCAACAAAGAAAGTTGTTTTCTCTTTTTCGACTGCCTCGTAAACACGTGTCATGGATTCTAAAACAATGTTGGAAATTCGAATTCAGTTCTTTTTTTTTTTTTTCTACGATTATTACTTTCTTTAACATTGTCTCCTCAGTTTTATTGTGACGTTGTTGATATTTTTGTAGACATGGTATTTTAAAATATTTTAATTTATAATACAACTTTTTTTTTTCACTCAGATTTTTAAAGAGATTTTTCCATGACCTGATCCGATTACATTTTTTATTTATTAAATAACACTTGTGACAATTACGAACGGTCACACTGAAGAAAAAGCCCACCTCCTCCCCGTTATGTAGAAAATTGTAGGCCCTAGGGTGATAAAACTTTCGGACCACTCTGTTACATCAACTTTTCTGATAATTGTATATGAGATTTCTTTTCTTTGAGTTTTGAAAGCAGTACGAAGTGGGTTACACAACCCTGAAAGAGTTAGATTACTACATGAAAGGATCTACACAACAGAAAAGTACACCCCCAAAATTGGTCAAATACATGTAAAAAGTACATGAGCATCAGGGACTACTAACACACACACACACACACACACACACACACAGTAATAATAGAGGCAGAACTTTGTCTTGATTTAAAGTTCAAGTTCCAAACATAAGAAAGCACTTGCTTTATTTTTTTTTTGAACCCAACAAATTTAATGAGAAACGACTGAATTAAGGAAAGAACATTTTTTTGATCAAGAACTAGAATTTGAAAGGCTAGAGAGAAATTTAATTTTTTTTTTTTTTTTTAACAGAGATAAGAACTGCAAAGCGGGAGGGAGGCGAATAATATCGCGTGCAGCCTACTTAATAAAGGCAGAAAAAAAATACATTTTTGCTGTTCAAAGTTTATCGAAATTAAGCACTTGTTTCATTTGAATGTTAATTTTTTTTAATTTTGCTTTTCATCTTTCAATGCCCTGACGTCGTAATTTGTCATCGACCAGAACAGCTTTCCTTCATGTCACGTCCTTACCAGGTTCTCTAATTATGAAAACTTTTCTTTATTTAATTAAATACCTAAATACTAGAAAGAAACAATTGTTATTTTCGGCATCAAATACCATTATTAAACAAATGGTCTCTGGTAACCTAGTGAAGAAAACACTTAACAACAACTTAAGTACTTTTTAGTTAGACTTCCCCCTTCCCCAATAGAACAACTGGGGAAGGGACTTGAACGGGATCATGTGATTTAAATTTTCTCTCAAGTGCCCGTTTTAAATTTACCATTTTTCCATCGGTCGACTTTGTCCTCGTTAGTTCATGGAATTATTTTCTATATACAGGTTAACTGGCCCTTTGGCGTGAGATAGTGATTGGCCATTGCCATTCGGTATTGTATTTACCTTGTAGCAATGAGTTCGATCCTCACTAGGTGTCCTATAATTGTGCTGACACTAAGCTACTTTTTGTTTAAGTGACAACAATCGTTTGAACGGTTTTTTTGTGTGTGTATCTTAGCATTTATTTTTACGCAAGTTCAAGTAGCAAAGTGACTTTTTTTCTATACAAACTGTCAAATCGATTTTTTGAGCATTTGACCTTTTTTCTCTTTTTTTTTATTTTTAATTTTAATAAAAAATTTTCAATTAATCTGTTAATTCTTTGAGAACATTTTTTTATGACATAAAGTTGAAAATGCCCTATGCTCAGTATCACTCTCTCTCCCTCTATCCTCATAAATTCATTCACAACAAATGACACCTTTCAATCATTCAAACACCCGGTGTTGAAATTATCGAACACTACCAGAATAATAGATTCTTTTGTCTTACACACACACAATGCTAATTGTTTGAGCACCTGCTTAGTGCTCATGTTGGACTTCCTTACCACCAAAATGGATGCGTGTTTTTTTGTTTTTTTTTTTCTGAAATAAAAGCAAAAAATCGTTACCTCCCAGTTAAAAAAAAAAAAAAAAAAAAAATGCCCCAAATCTGTAAATTATCCGATTCAAACGAAATATTCAGTCAGTACTTATTCATTTAATGAATGAAATTTGATACTAAAAAAGGTTATTTTTAGAGAACTGTGGAAATTTCGATATCGCGGGTGTTTGCAAAATTTTGTTTTTTAGTTGTATAAAGAAAAATTCCTGAACATTTTATTTCAGTAAAAAACCGAGTGTTATGCATACTGGAAAATGCAACCGTATTAAAAATAATTCAATAAAACTAAAAAAAAAAAAAATAAATTTTTCAGGGTTGATGCTTCACCATAAATTAATGGAACGCATTATTTTCTTTAGAATTGAATTTAAAAAAAAACAAACACTTGTTGATTTACATATTTAAAAAAAAAATACTTGTAATTTTCCAGTGCGATTTTGAAGTTCATCCTGTTAGTGTTAAATAAATATGTTTTGTTTCTGTTTTTATTAATTAAAGACATTTTGAAAAATTGACAAATATGCAAAATTTAAATGTCAATTTTCCTGTATGAACATTTAAAAAAATTTTTTTTATTTTTCCATCATTATTTTTTTAATTTTTTTTATTAGCAACTTAGATTATTTTGAATTTCCGCCTTTGACTACTTTTCCTTATAGGAAGAGTAATGATATATAATAAGTCAATAACTGCTAAATTTTGTTTAAATTTTAAACAAAAAAACAAAACAAACGCGCATTGAATGCAGTTATGGTAAGAGGTTGAGCAGTATAAAATAAGACATGGGAAGTAGAACCATCTATCTCTGTAAATTAAAGGGTCCAGTTTGCAATGCCCTGAAGTTTACCTGAATTGACAATCACCTGATGAAGGCCAAATAGCACAACTGCTGAAACAATGAAGATTAGGTTATTAAACTCAGTGTAACTCCCCAGAAATACAGCACTATTGAAGAGCTGAAACAGGATATCATGGATACATGGGGGGGGGGGAACCCTCAGTAAGTCAACTCGAAATGGTGCTTTTCAGATTTTGAAAGCAAAAGAAACCATAAAATCAGGTACAGACAAAAATTTTCTAAAAAAAGTGTACCATAAAAAAAAGCTTTAAAATTATATCATCAATATGTGTTTAAGAGGTAAGACCAAAGTATTTTTATTATTTTAAATTTTTTAATCCTTTCTAGCATCTTCAAAATTTTGCTTAAAGATCTAGTTTTTCTTGTGTCATCGGGTGGGTCAAAGATTACGATAGGGATTTTTAAATGTGTGTTTTTTTTTTGTCAAAAACACATTGTTTTGGAAACTCTTGTAAAAATAAAATTATTAAATTTTAATGAAATTTTCAGGACTTATTCACAAATGAATGAAAATATTTTTTGAAGTTTTTTTTTTTTTTTTTCTTAGAAAGTCTTTGAAAAAAATTTTTTTTATACATCCATTACCTCCACTTGCTTAATTTTATGAAATTTTAAGAAATTAAAATTTCGGCCTCTTCATTTTATATTAGTTAAAAGCAGAGCACCATTTACCAAAAATCTGTTCTGGACCGTAAAATAAAAAATGCAATTAAAAACTATGACATTATTTAATTAGAAAAGATTTTAATTGCTTTTATAAATGAGATGTATTACGGACACCCTTGTCTTCTGGAAAAAACATTTTTTTGATGAATAATGAATTTTTACAAGTTATTTTAATTTTTTTTTTTTTTTTTTTTAAATTAGAAAAATTAAGTTTTAAATCTTGAAATTCTGTATTTCGGCCTTTTAGATGATATTATTAAGTGAAAACTATATTTACAAATCATCAAACCCCAATATTTTTCAAAGAATTAAATTTTTGAGCCACTGTCAAGTTAAAAAAAAGCACTTCTGCTATATTTTAAATTTAAAGTAATATTTGTTTCAAATCAGATTAATTACACTTTCAGAAAAGTATATTTTATTTTTGTAAAATTTTTTCTTTTATTAAAGAGAAGTACATTGCAATGATAGACAACTATAAAAGGGTGCTAATCAGCTATTTTAGCAAAAAAAAAAAAACTTCTTCCAGTTAATTGAAATTAATTTTTGAAATACAGCAAAGTATTTTGCTTATTGGAAATATTGCATTTAATCTATTAGCTTGAAGTTAAAACTAAAATAAGTTTCTAGGAAGATTTTTCATTTTTAAAAATTCATTTTAAACCTTAGGTATTACATTTTTTTTTTTTTTTTGTGGAGGTCTCGACATAAAATATTAACTTTTTTTTATTACTAAATAATGTTT
This sequence comes from Acanthosepion esculentum, assembly GCA_964036315.1. Lineage (NCBI taxonomy): Eukaryota > Metazoa > Mollusca > Cephalopoda > Sepiida > Sepiidae > Acanthosepion > Acanthosepion esculentum. The sequence goes on from OZ038494.1 coordinate 6,751,246, forward strand.
GTGTGACTTCTAGTACTAAAGTCAGTTTTTATTGTTATTATAATAATGGGGTATCTTTTGTTTCTTTTTCAGTTTTTAAATTTTTAAGTTTTTTTATTAAGAAGCCACAAACTTGAACCTTCATGCTCCCACCCAAAAAAAACTAGCATGAAAAAGGCTGTTTTTCCCTTGATACTGCTATTATTTTAGCTACCTTCACTGTTTGGTAATGTTTGTTTAAAAAAAATCAATGATTAGAATTGTAATAAAATCTAAAAAAAATAATGAATTTATACATTTTTTGTTTTTCCTGGTTCTTGAGAATTGACAACAAAAATATTAAACATTATTTATTACATTTTTTATTTACAAGAATAATTTTATATTTAGAACATTCTAAAAACTAATACAATTAAAACTAATGCAGTAAAATATTTATTATTTACCAATTCATAGAAATAAATAAATAAATATGAAAACGATTTTTTTTTTATTCATAAATTTATAAATATTTACTAAATTATTGAAATATGTAAACCAACTATAATGAAATGATTATTTATTTTAAGTTTGAATCAATTGGCAATTAGCCAATGTTTTGCCAAACATTCCAATAAACAATCGAAATAGTGTTTATTATTTTTTTGTTGTAAATTCTCAAGAACAAAGATTTGTGTTTAATAAAATTTCTATTTTAATTTTACTCGCATAAATTTGTCTTTCTCTAGGGTTTGGTAGGTCTTGTAACTGGTGGGGCCTCTGGACTTGGTCGGGCTGTTGCAGAAAGATTGATCCAACAAGGTTCTCGAGTGGTGCTTTGTGATTTGCCCACTTCTCAAGGCAATGAAGTTGCCAGAACGCTTGGAGAAAACTGTGTATTTGCACCTACTGATGTAAGTATGAAACAAATCCTCTTAAAAATTTTGTGCTTTCTGTGTGTACTGATTTTTTTGATTTTTTTTTTTTTTTTTTTTTTTTTTTTAGTAGCTTCAAGCTACTAAAAAGTGAGATTGGATATATTTTAAAGACAGCACTTTGTTGTGATGAAAGTGCTTTGTATGGAATGTTTTATGACTTGCAAAGCAAGTGAATACCTGCAGTTAATCTTGTTTTAGATGCTGGCCAATCACATATTTGTATAAACCTAGAAACTGCTAAATACTTAAAGATGCATTTTTATAAGCCATTCTAAACATATCTAGATGCTATTCTCTAAGCTTGTTGCCACCCCCAAAAAATATGCATCCGAAAACAAGAACTTGGTATGCCATTGTAAACGTACATGACCATCATCGAAGCCCTCCACTCGCATTAAATTTCAATTCTTAATCTCATCAGTGTGCAATTGAAAGCTGGGAAAGTGCCTGTTGCATGCTCACAAAGTAACAACAATGAAAACGAACACCATATCAGGAAAGGAGAATATGAACCCTGATTCCCCTATTATGGGTAGGTTTTTTATTCAGAGCTTTGTCTTGGTGGATAGGGAGAATTTCTACTATGCCAATCTCGTAGATTGGCTCTTTCCTTGTCTACCAACTTCTCGCTCATCTACACATCTTGATGTGTGACTGTCAGTATGGACAGGTGGCCACGACTGGAACCACACAATGGTCAAGTTCATCTCCTGCCAAGGGCAAACTAGAACTGACTCCCCTGATCCAAAACATGACCATATAATATAGACTAGCTCACAGAAATAATCAATGTCTGGTTCGTTGTTGCTCGGTCTCAAAAAAACCCTCCTCCAATTCTTTACTTCCCTGTTCCTCTTTGGTCAAAGTGGATATTGCTTAGAAGACCAGAGTTCAAAAAGAACTATCTGCTGGCTATAAAATGGAAGCACCTTCCACATTATAGTAGATCTTATGAAAACTTAAATAACTTTGCAATAATCCAAAGGCATTTTGTTTTTTTATAGGAAATTAATTTATTTTAGTTGTAAAGCTAATTGTCAAATACTCAAACTTATAATTTTTAGGTTACATCAGAAGGTGATGTGGATAATACCTTAAATCTCACCAAAGAAAAGTTTGGTCAGTTGGATGCTGTTGTGAATTGTGCTGGAATTGGAGTGGCTTTCAAGGTCTACAACTTTAAGAGAGATTTACCCCATAGTTATGAAGACTTCAAGAGGGTTCTTATGGTAAGTTTTTTTTTTGTTTTTTTAAACAGTCGCTTTGTAGGAAAATCTTGGTGTCAGGCTAAAGAAGGAATATCTGAAGAATTTGACTCAGTTAATGGAAACTTCACTATCATAGACAAGGTCACTGTTATTGAACACCTGCACGAACAAAAAAATCATTCAACAAGCTTACCAAATAAGTTAAAACTCTAGTAATATTTGAAGGTATCAAACTAAAAAAAAAGAAAATAGAGAAGGTATTCTTGTCTTAAAAATCAGCACTCAGTCATTTTTCGCTTGGTCTCTACTATTAACCATGGCTATCAGTGGGAGGTATGCAGTTACCTCAACTTTATTTTATTTTTTTTCCTATAATGCTAGGTAGAATTTTTTTGTTGTTTTTGTTTTTTATAATAATTTCACCAAGCAAGGCAATAAAGCTACTAGTATGCAAGGGGATACTGAGTTTGAAAGAATATGAGAAAAAGAAAAAACATTGAGAGAGGACAATAAAAGAACAGGAATAAAGACAAAAGATAATGATTGATATTGCATTTAAATTCTTGAAGATCAAAGTTGACTGGAAAGCAAAAAGCCAAAAGAGTTCCACAAGTGAGAAGTGCAAGAGAAGAAAATGTTAGCGTAGAACTTATGGTTACATCCAGCAGTTTCAACTGTAATATAAGACTTAGCTCCTAATCTAGTACAGTGATTAAATTTGTAAAGTTGAGGAAAGCTTATCAGAACAATTACCATGAAAATATTTATAGGGAAGGTATGGGGAAGCTGCATTACAGGTATTGGAAAGTAACTGAAATTGAGATGCCAGGTTAGGATGGATAACATTGCAGATTCTTATTTGTATTTTTTTTTTTTTTTTTTTTTTACACAACTGAGATTTGGTTCTCATAAGATTGGCATTTTGCATTCTATTTAAGAACTAGCACTTTGTATTGCTTTAAGCCTGTCAGATTTGTCACTGAGGCATTCATTTTTTTTTTTTTTTTTTTTTTTTTTTTTTTTAGACATTCATTCTATTTTGTTGATTTGTAAAATTACAGGCACAGCTAAAACTACTTTTATTTTCAAAAATGGGTTTTATTTTGGCTTTAAATAAATTGTATCTTGGCTTGTTGATAATGAAGTTGGTTTGTTGATAAGAGAATATTAATTGCGAATAGGCTATAATTTTAAGGAGGTGCATGTTATTTGAAAATATTCACTTCAGATAACCTAACATTTTCTTTGTACATCATATAATAGGCAAAACAATGATGCTTTCTGAAATTTAATGAATTTGTCTTAAATTACTGTTGAATATAAAATTACTTCTCTCTACTACAAATGTATATTAACTGTCTTAACATACAAAATTGATTGTATATACACCTGAAATTGTTAAAAAATTAAACTGCTGAATTTAGTATATTTGATTATTTTTGTAGAATTTGAAATCTGCCACATCTGCAACCTTTTATTTTCAGGTAAATACTGCAGGGACATTCAATGTGATCCGTCTTGCTGTTGGTTTGATGGGCAAAAACCAACCAAATAATGATGGTCACCGTGGTGTTGTAGTGAATACAGCAAGTGTAGCTGCCTTTGATGGTCAAATGGGACAGGTGGCGTATTCTGCTAGCAAAGGTGCAATAGTCGGCATGACATTACCTTTGGCTAGAGACCTTGCATCTCAAGGAATACGTTGCATGACAATTGCTCCAGGTAAGATTTTTGCCTTTTTAGTAAATTGTATGTATGTGAGTGAGTAAGAGAGATAGGATATAGATAGTATAAAACAGGGAAAGCAATAGCTGAGCAGTACTAAAAGTAAAAACTAGACTAGATCTCCATAGACACAGGTAGTGAAATTACTGCCCCCCCAAAAAAAAGAATAAGTAAAGAGTTCATTTCTAAATTCCTTATAGATTACCTGGATTGACATTTTCACAAGGAAAGCCGAAATGTGATAACAAAGAGGACAATAGTCTGTATGTAAATAACTCTCCTCATCCTAGACAGCAAATACTTTATATCCCAGTGCTCTTTGTATTGTTGGTAAGACCATTTACATAGTTAACATTTTTGTTAGAGAAAATGAGTTTGCACAAAGGATGAGGGCTAAACGATATCCATACATGAGTGGCAGGGCCCAGGTGGAATTTGCACCTGATGCTACCCCACTCCCTCTGGCTGACCATTGCAATGATGTGGCGGTTGTTTTATATGTATACATAGATCATGTGACTTGGTCCTGTGGCTTACAGTCACATCATGTTGAAACACTAGTTCCTGTATGATCACTGAAGTTAAGCAATGTCGAGTCTGGTCATAACCTAGAATGGTGACTACTTGGTAATACAAGAAACCTAATTAAAATAATAATAAATCGGAAAAAAATTAATATTTTAATTAGGTTCCTCAACTAGTTTCTGCCAGCATGGCCATCATCATAAAAAAAATCCCTGTAGCAGTGAACTATAGGAGTGAATGACTGTTTCTGAAGAAAGTGAACTTTAAAAAAACTAAAGAATGCTACACTATTATTTTCAAAAATAAACAAATGCACAATGTTGGGTGTAATGGAAAGGGAGGAGAAGGATGTTAAGAAAAGAGGAGGAAGAGAAGAAAAGCAAGGGTATTGTAAATGCATTGGTGGGGGTTACATTTTTTTTTTTTTTTTTTTTTTTTTTAATCCAGTCTCATATGCATTTAAGAAAAATTGTCTGATATGTGAGCAAGGGCATAAGACTTCGGATTTCTGGTTTAAAAGGTTTTGGGGATCAGAAAATGTCAATCGCTAATATATATATATATATATATATATATATATATAATAAATAAATACTTTTTAAAATTTTTTTTATTTCAGGTTTATATGATACACCTTTGTTGGCTGGTCTTCCTGAGAAAGTGCGTAAATACCTTGCTGCTACTGTACCATTCCCCAGCCGTTTGGGCTATCCAGAAGAATATGCTCAACTTGTACAAGCCATCATTGAAAATCCAATGCTCAATGGAGAGGTTATACGTATTGATGGTGCCTTGAGGATGATGCCTTGATCTTGGATTGCTGAATGGATTTAGAAGTTTTCAATTGTGCTTTCACTTTTGTCATCCTCGATATAACAATTCTTAACCCATATCTCCTGGGTGTCAGTTTCAACTGAAGCCTTTTTTTTTTTTTTGTTTCCTCCTAAGTTTACAACTGAAAAGAAGAAAATATGACCTTTTTAAACAAAATGGCCACAATATATGAAGAAAAAAGACATCAGCTTAAACTAATACCAAAATGGTATGCGCTAAAGATTAAAGGCATCTTCATCTTGATGTCTGTAAGGAATGGATACTTAGAAATTAACCAATAATAGAAGTTTCATAGTTTGACTATGTTAACTATTAATTGAAATGTACATAGCAGTAAAATTGAGCTTTTTACAATAAAGAACTCTATAATTTTTTAAAAACAATGTATAGTTTATTTACCATATTTATTTATTTTTTATTTTTATTTTTTTTCTTATGTACCAACATACTAATTTTTGGAATGACTAAGCAGTACATTTAAGACAAAATAATTTGCTATTAAGAAAACTCTTTGTAATAACTTGTCTTTATGGTGGAGGCTGATTATCATTGTTAGCACTAATAATTCTTGAATTTAAATTTGCTATAACTTTGCAATGTTTCCTCTCTCTGCTGTAATGCTGTGGATTTTTTTTTTAAAGGAAACTCTTTGTTTATTTACAGTAAAAATCTAGTATTGGTTACAATTGTAAACCTGATTACAAACCCTTTGCTTGTTATTAAATAAATTATCTAAACAAGAATAGATAATTAAATTTTCCTTTTTTAAAATTGGGCAATATGCTACATAATTGAAATTTTTCTCTTAAAGAATTCAATATCAAATGACTTTTGGTCTACTGTGAGTTGGTTCAGATTTTCATGGGATCCTTTGAATTTCAATAGGTGAGTCTAGTCCTGGAGATGGGGGGGGATTTCTGATTATCACATTCTCTTATCAATTAATTGATGACTTGTGCTTGGCTAATCTTGCAAGTCTATATACTAATAGGCAGTTTCAAGTGATGTGATAAGGATGTTATTCAGATATATATAAAGTTGTTTTATGTTATCAGTAAATTTGCCAAAATTCATATTTATTAATTTTTTTTGAGTACTTTTTGAATGTTGCTAAATTTGTTTTCAAGAATTGTTTTGTGTATATTTATGCAATTGTTTTTACTTACTTTATTTACATTATTCAGACTGTTATCCTCATTTTCATTGCCATGTTCACAACATTTTGGCTGTTGTACGTTTCGGCCTTCTTCAGGTGATTGGAATTTCAAACCAAACCCTTTATTTTGTCCACTGGGGTAGATTGTTCTAGTTCCAATCACTTGAAGAAGGCTGGAGCATACAACGGCCAAAACATTGTGAATATGGCAATGAAGATGAGGATAACAGTCCAAGTAATGTAAGTAATCATAATACCTCATCTGAGAGATATAGGGCAGATAATGCAACTGTTTTTGTTTAATTCCAGCATCCTTATATTTGATAGAACCAATTTCAAGCATGCAAGAAAATCTGTTAATACAAGTTATTTATGGAAATTGTTAATATTGAAACATTATTTTATCCCTTAAATTTGAAAAAAACGTTTTTTAATCTAAAATGCAGTGAGAGACAATATGGTGTCATGAATTAAGTTTAAAAAAATAGTCTGTATCAAGAGTTAAATTCTGATTTAGTTAGCATAGATTACATGTGGCACAAGGCCAAAAGTATGGATCACTCAGTGAGAATTGAACCCACTACTCAGTTGTAAATGATCTAGTGAGACAAGCTTGCTAACCATTAAACCATTTCAAAGTGCCTGAAAGGTTAAGTCATTGTTAGTTCAATATCATATCAGTTTTATAAAAATTCTGTAGTTTATCTGACTTTAAAAATTACAATTTATTTTAGCATCTTTTATCTTAACCAATTTAAATTTTGTAAAATAATTATTAATGTTATATAAATTTAAGTTAGCCATTTCACAATATTTGTTACATTTGTATCTGAAAAGTTATGGAAATATGGATTTTTTTTTTTTTTTTTTTTTTTTTTGTGACCAATTTCATGCTTGACTTACCAGTGGCTACAATCTAAATGTAATGGTCTACAAGAAACGAAACACACCTACTACACTGCAAGTTTCAAGGACAAACATATTCAGAGCTTCCTTATTGGTAACAATTTCTAAATAAATCACATTGCCTCCACTACACATTAATGACTCCAATAATTCAACTACTGATTCAACTATCAGCTACCAGTGCATTCTTGGAAAAAACTACTTTACTGTTAACTTTATTTAGAGCAAAGTGAAAAGCTTAACGTTCAAGGTTTAAAGAATATAAGCTTTTATTTGTTACTATCTGAAATAAATTTTGCATTATTATACTGAATTACCTCCCTTATATTTCTTTGAACTTCATCTGATTACATATCTTCCTCTATAAATGAAATTTAAGTCAATATTTTTGATCAATAAAACTTGATTTGTGAAAAAATTAAAAGAAAATCTGATTTACCTGATTTTGGATTTTAAATATTGCATGAAAAATATATTCTCTAAAATGTAATATAATTTTTTTTTTTTCTGTTATAAGAAGTTAATCTCTGAAGAAAAAAAATAATGGATAAATTTGATTCCTTTCAGATTACATTTAAGAGCAATATAAGCACAATAACCCAATATACCAAGTTAAGTCATTTAAAAGAAATATAAAAATATTTGGCTTTTTTTCTTTTTTTTTTAAACAATTTCTTTCCAAGTTTCTGGAATTAGGAGTTATCATTATTTATTTACATTTGGACTAATATCCTCATGTTTGTCAGAATATTTCAGCTGTTGTGCCCTCTTAAAAGAATTTTTTTTTTTTTTTTTTTTTTTTTTCCTGGGAGGGAACAAGAGAACGTCACCTTTCTTTCCCTGATCACACAAATAGGCCCATACTCAAAACTTAAACGTGAAATTTGAAAGGATTTAAACATGAAGCAATATCACAAAATACAATTTTTACAAAAAAATTTCCTTTTGTGCACCTTATAAATATAAGGCAAATATATCAAATATATGCTCTTAAAAAGCTATACAATGGAATCTTCAAAAAATAAAAAAGGAACTTTGAGAAAATAATACAAAAACTTTAAATAAGTTTGAAAATACTCTTTACAAAAAAATATAAAATGAGCAGAATGGTACTTTGGCAAAACTTTTTGAAAATTTGAGCACAGTTCTGTTCGCAGTTTTTTTTGTTTTTTTTTTTTTGTGTTTCTTCTGTGAGGAGAAACAGACCCACTCATCAACTGGTAACAGCTAAAAATAGCTTTTCCTTTTCGAATCTTATTTTTCTGCCTTCAGAACGAAATTCTCATGCCTTGTCTTCTGATGTGAACAGTGACAATGGTGGTAAGCCATTATCATCCCAGGACACCGTGTGGTCCATTTCTTTTCTCAACAGTAGACTTTATAAATTAAGTGTAAAAAAAAAAAAAAAACACTTAGGCTTTTATAATATGTATTTATCTACATTTTTAATTTTTAATTTTTTTTTTTTTTTATTAATTATTATTATTCTTGCTAATAAAATTTTTTTTTATATATATATATATATATATATATATATATATGCAGAAATATAGTCTTAAAGTGTGCTATATTTATGGGGTAAAGTGCTCAATATCAGAGATAGAGCGTGTGTAAATATAAAAGTGGACATGGAAGTCAGCACTTAGAGGCGACAGTCTGTTTCATGCTAGTGCAATCGTCAGGCGACTAGTGCTGTTATTTTTCTCGGCTGTTTATATAAGGGTCAGTGGTGCATTATGGGTAGTATATTTTGGCGGGTACTTTTACCGGAAGTCGCTTATTTGTTTATTTATTTATGTCAAATTATTTTGCTTGTTTTTTTGTTTGTTTTTTATTTTTTATCTTATATATTTATTTATTTATTCTTTTGTTTTGATCGGTGTTTTTGGTTAACGTAGTAAAAAATTTGTTTATATAGCTTATTGTTGGTAGTCTATAATGGCCGCCATTTACCGGAAATCGCTTGTTCGCTTATTTATTTGGGTCAAATTGTTTTGCTTATTATTTTTATTTGTATAACAGTTATAACTTTCGTCCGTTCTTTTGTTTTGATTTTATTTCGCATATTCTAACAGGTGTGGTTTTGTGATTTGTTTGGAGTAGTTTATTTTGCTTATTTTATTGTTGTTTGTTTATATATTTATTTATTTTTCTATTTTAAGTTACGTAGTAAAAATTTGTTTTCATGTCTACATTTTGAGATTAGCTCGGATCTTTTATTTAATAATAGCATGACGATTGCACTAGCATGAAACAGACTGTCGCCTCTAAGTGCTGACTTCCATGTCCACTTTTATATTTATATATATATATATATAGTTATTATTTTATATATTGATTTTATTTCATTTTTCCTCCAAGTCTGGACTACTCCTGCCCAGGAATTGAACTTCAACACTAAATTCAAGAATCAATTCTATGTGCAGTAGAATGAGAAATATCTATCCCTGGAGACTAAATAAATAAAGTGTTAATTTTTGAAATTCTCTGAAGGTCACTTGGATAGAAGGCACAATAGCTGAAACATTGTAATAGTAACAACAAAGATAAAGATATTAAACCAACTGTAAATAGTTTGTGACAGGCAATGGAAAAAAAATGGATACATAACATGGGATGCAAGAGAATGAATGACTGCAAGGTGGGCTAAAGGTGGGCCTTTATGCAAGCAAGGTGTTGCTTGTGTGCTGAATCAGATTGTGTCTTCCCTGTCATAAGCCCTTTGCAGAGAATTAACTGAATCAAACAAATACGGTTCTTGCCTAAACTAAACGAAGGCAGCCAATCAGTAAAAGACGTATTCAGTACATACTCACCACAGAACACAAAAAAGACCAACAGAAAAAGAAATATCATATGGTTCAACCCACCGTACAGCAAAAACGTAAAAACAAACATAGGAAAAATATTCTTCAAGCTTTTACACAAACACTTCCCGGAATCAAGCACACTACACAAAATATTCAACAAAAACACAGTAAAAATCAGCTACAGTTGCACCGAGAACATGGCACAAATAATAAAAAAGCACAACAGAAAAATTATTAACAAACCACACGAACAAATTAAACCCACGTGCAACTGCAGAATAAAAAACGAATGTCCCTTAAACGGTAATTGTTTACAAAACAACGTAATCTACCAAGCCACGACAAAATCAGCAGATAATGAAGAAAAAGTATACATAGGAGTAACCGAAGGACCATGGAAACAAAGAAATTATGTACACAAAATGTCTTTCACAAATAGTAAATATGCGAACAGCACAATGCTTTCTAAGTATATCTGGGAAATAAAAAACAAAACACACACCACACCAAAAATATCTTGGAAAATAAGGAAAAAATCATCAGCCTACAACAACCTATCAAAAACTTGCAAACTTTGCTTGGAGGAAAAAATAGCTATCATTACCTTCCCAGATCAAAATAAATTATTAAATAAAAGATCCGAGCTAATCTCAAAATGTAGACATGAAAACAAATTTTTACTACGTAACTTAAAATAGAAAAATAAATAAATATATAAACAAACAACAATAAAATAAGCAAAATAAACTACTCCAAACAAATCACAAAACCACACCTGTTAGAATATGCGAAATAAAATCAAAACAAAAGAACGGACGAAAGTTATAACTGTTATACAAATAAAAATAATAAGCAAAACAATTTGACCCAAATAAATAAGCGAACAAGCGATTTCCGGTAAATGGCGGCCATTATAGACTACCAACAATAAGCTATATAAACAAATTTTTTACTACGTTAACCAAAAACACCGATCAAAACAAAAGAATAAATAAATAAATATATAAGATAAAAAATAAAAAACAAACAAAAAAACAAGCAAAATAATTTGACATAAATAAATAAACAAATAAGCGACTTCCGGTAAAAGTACCCGCCAAAATATACTACCCATAATGCACCACTGACCCTTATATAAACAGCCGAGAAAAATAACAGCACTAGTCGCCTGACGATTGCACTAGCATGAAACAGACTGTCGCCTCTAAGTGCTGACTTCCATGGCCACTTTTATATTTATATATATATATATATAGTTATTATTTTATATATTGATTTTATTTCATTTTTCCTCCAAGTCTGGACTACTCCTGCCCAGGAATTGAACTTCAACACTAAATTCAAGAATCAATTCTATGTGCAGTAGAATGAGAAATATCTATCCCTGGAGACTAAATAAATAAAGTGTTAATTTTTGAAATTCTCTGAAGGTCACTTGGATAGAAGGCACAATAGCTGAAACATTGTAATAGTAACAACAAAGATAAAGATATTAAACCAACTGTAAATAGTTTGTGACAGGCAATGGAAAAAAAATGGATGCATAACATGGGATGCAAGAGAATGAATGACTGCAAGGTGGGCTAAAGGTGGGCCTTTATGCAAGCAAGGTGTTGCTTGTGTGCTGAATCAGATTGTGTCTTCCCTGTCATAAGCCCTTTGCAGAGAATTAACTGAATCAAACAAATACGGTTCTTGCCTAAACTAAACGAAGGCAGCCAATCAGTAAAAGACGTATTCAGTATTAAGATACTGTATGATGGCGTGTGTGGGATTTTTTTTTTACTTGTTCCTTTTAAGGTAGTCAGGCAAAAATTGTTACTGTTTAGTTTGGGAGTTTTCATTCATCTGCTCTGTCAGTTATTTTGCTTTTGGATTACCATTTATTCCCGTCTTTATAGAATTTAATTTAAATTTATAAAAAAAAAAAAATCAATTCCCTAAGAATATTGCAATAGGCAGCTTGAGCAGTTCTTTGCCGATAACAATATTCTGATTGCAGAGTCAAACTAGAACAAAGTAGTATGTGTTGTGGGCCGGTTTCCCAACTTGTTGTGGATGTTAGTATGTTAGTGTTTGAAATTGGGAATAACTTGCTGTCTCCTGAAATACCCACAACAAAAATGACAGACTTGGAATGTGAGTCCATGTAAAGAAATAAAAAGAAAGGACAAGAACTAATATGAATGTACAAAGAAATCAATGTATTAACAACAAAATGTTACAAGTGACAAAGATGTGTGTGTCAAATGAATGTTAAAAACCTTTTTGGTCCAAAGTATGTGTAGTGAGTGTATGTGTGTGTGTGTGTGTATTCATGTGTTTCCAAAAGGGATCATGTTCTCTGCGAAAGATTTACATGTTGATGAATAAGCGGACAAAGTAAGAAAAGAAAAAAAATATCGCAGAGTATTTATAGTCCGGAGAGTGTCTCCGAGTAGTGGTTTCAAAACATTAGGAGGAGGTAACCCAACATATCTCATGCAATAAAGTTAATAATGTATAGAATTTAAAGTGGTGTGTTGTATAGCAGATGTGTGTCTGTGTGTTCACATATAGTCAAAGAAGTAACAAAATTTGGGTTTCTACAACAGACTGTTTATTCTTTTTTTATAGTGGAAACTGTAGGAAAACAGAGTTCTCAATGTCTCTTGGATCTTTTGCTGGTTCACAAATTAGGATAAGTAAGGATAAGAATTGCTATAGTGGTCAAGCTGAAGTCAGCTTTGCGTTGAGCTGAAACAACCAAAGGAAGGGTGTATTTACATCATTGGAAGTTTAAACATCATTATAATGGTAAAACTCAAGTTAGCCTTGCACTGAGTTGGAATGACCAAAGTAAAGTTTGTACTTACTTCATTGGTGGAATTTTTGCAAAATCTGTGCAAGCACTATACATTGGAAAGTGGAAAGGGAATTCAGTTGTCTGTCAACCAGGGTAAAAAAACCTTTCCAGCAGTGATGTCTTTTTTCCACATGGTGCTACATCTTGTGTATAAGGAGGTGAAAGAAAGAGGAAGGAAATGTTTGTCTTTTTACAGAACTTAAACAGTGCCATCTAATGGGTATTTGGCAAAACCAAATGGTGTAATAAAATTTTCAATTTCTTTATTACTAGCATCATGGGAAAATGTATTTCCATTTTTAATCATTATTATTATTTTATTTAATTTTCCCAGAAATGAACATTAATTTTTCTTTTTTTAATAAACCAAGCCATCTTTTTGGACAACCTTATAAAGAATGTAATAAGGAAGTAAACAATTTTGTTAAAGTAGAGGTTGTATTTGATGTTAATATTTCTCCATAATTACATGTCAGGTAAAAAGAAAACAAAGATTTAAATTGTTGTTTGCACTATTTACTTTGGTCGGACTGATGTCCTCATCTTTGTTGCCATATTCACAACATTTTGGCAATTGTACACTCTGGCTTTCTTCAGGTGACTGGAATTTCAAACTGAACCTTTTATTTCATCCACCAGAGTAGATTATTCTAGTTCCATATGCCATATCTCTTCCAGATGTCTCAGTTAAGCTCCCTTTAACTTTCCAAGTTTTTGTTCACCACTGCCATCACCAGGTATTGAACTCACCACTCCTTGGGTCAAGTCACTGGATCCAACCAACGCTTTTATACACTGGGCCATGTGTCCATGGGGATTCTAATCACCTGAAGAAGGTAGGAGCATACAACATGCAAAATGTTGTAAATATGGCAACAAAGATGAGGACAACAGTCTGAACAATGTAAATAGTGTAAATAATTACAATACCACATCTAAGAAATATATATATATACATATTATTTATTTTAGGATGTTAAAACATGTTATAAAAAATTGCTACACTATTACAATTATGGCAGCATTTGCCAGTAGTTTAACATCACCTGAAGAGACACATTTATGGTGTTGAAACATAATTGTAATTGTGTAGCGATTTGTTTATAGCATGTTTTAATATCCTAAGATAAATAATATTTAACTCTGCTATGTTTTGAGCCCTCTTTTAAATTAAATGTTACATACAGTGAAATCATACTCGATTTGTTCTAATTTTAACTGGATATATATATATATGTATATATATATATATATATATATATATATATATATATATATATATATATATATATATATGTATGTGTGTGTGTTTGTGTGTGTGTATAAGTATTTTCCATTTAAGCATTAATATCATTAGTATCATATATATATATATATATATATATATATATATATATATACACACATGGGGTCTAACAGAAAAATTGTGCAAATCGTATAACAGCATGGGATAATTGTCCATCTCATAAAATGTTTAATATCTAATTGAGTTTCTTTTTTCCAGGTTTTCAGATAAGAAGATGTTTAACCATTTTGACACCTTTTGTTGTAAGAATCACTGAAAATCCCTTTGAGTTATTTAGCTAGAAAGAGAAAAGGTTAAAATCATTTTGTCTCAGTTAGGAAGATATAGTGATATCTTCTTAACTGAGCAATGGTGAGAGGAAAAAGATCATTCAGGCCTTCTGTAATGTTACGTACATTCATATTTTGGCTTCTATCTTCAAAGTTCATTCAAGAACCATCAAGAGAACGGTGAATAAGTTTAAAAAAGAGGGAACAGTAGAGAGGAAAACTGGATCAGGACGTCACAACTCATTTTGTGTCAGCCTATAAGATCCAGACCCTATATTATTCTCAAAAATTCAAAAAACCAAACAAAACATAGGCTCCAAATTAAATTACACAACTAACAAAATTTGATTGGTTCAAAAATATTACATGGCATGTCATCAACTACATCTGCATGTCTGACCTTAATTTGACATCATCAAAGGTACAATTGCACCAAAATTTTAAAACACTTTCTGGAGCCTATCACGTGACTTATATTGTTTATATAAACAATAGAAAATTAAGAAATGGAAAGTGGAGGAAAAATCAGCCAAAACAACTACATGCTACATGACAACACTCATCATAAAATAACTTTCAACTGAAGTCCAGACTATAAGTTAAAAAATTCTTTTTGACATAACCACAGTCTATTTCCTTCATTCAATGCAAACTAAACTCACGCCAGCCAACAACGAAGCGACAGACACTCAAATGTCAAAAACATGTCACACCCACACATGCTTTTTCCACAAACATTGAACTGTTTATTTCAAATACAAACAATATTACATTGAACTGAAATTTTCCAAATTCACACAAATTACCCAACAACTTGCAATCTATCAAACTGGAAAATTACCTCACACAAAAATCTAAAAAGACAAGTTTATTTCATCATTTTAAACAACATTCATAAGTATTGTTTTGTACATGTATTATATAAAAATCTATTTATTTGTACAATTTCTCTTGTCTGAATTTTCTTGTTTCTTTTGTTATTATTTTGTGGCATTGTGTCTAATATAAATTAGTGAGGGCAATTGACTCCCACAGGCCTCACTATATTTTCCCAACTGCGCAATGGTGAGAGGAAAAAGATCATTCAGGCCTTCAGTAATGGTACCAACATTCATACTCTGTCTTCCATCTTCCAAGTCCATTCAAGAACCATCAAAAGAACGGTGAATAAGTTTTAAAAAGAACAGTAGAGAGGAAAACTGGAACAGGTCACAAACAGCAAGCAAGAGGGATCATCATTTCAACTTAGAGCTAAATATGTACATTGTTCAAAGTAGAGTCCAATAGTGTTATAAAAACCTTGGAGAATTCCAGTAAGATATCTTTAATCATTTCTAAGATATAACAGTTCAAATCATAATCTAACATTTCGTCCGAGTGGGCGTACAGATAGACTTTGGATTTTGTTACACATAAAAAAACATGAAACGAAACAAAATAGGAATATGAGGCTAGGTATATAAATATAAGTGAGATAACTCAATGTTTCGTATGCAAAATTTGTTCGAATTTTAAAATCAACAATAGGCGTTTATTTATTTATTTATAAAAACTTTTCTTTGCAATTATAAAAAAAATGACAACTGACTAGAATATTTCCTTTCATTGTAAAATCTTACAGTGGGATCTTACAAAAAGTAATATAATCGAAGAAAGCTGATGAAGGGATTTGAGATGAAAGTTGAATATGCAATAAACCAGTTTCACAAAATATGCTCTCACTTTAAATTTTTTAATCAAAGACATATGCGTAGGAAAATAGTCACTTCGTCTGATTTCATATTTGACAGATTTAACGACATATCCAGCTTCTACTTTTAAAACTATGTCAAGTTCCTAATTACGTCATGACGTTATACACAAGCCACTTATTTTTTCTGTAATTACCATTAATAAATTTTGGAGATATAAAATATATAAAATACCTTTTGAGGTTACTGCAAGTATTTAAAACTATAAATAAACCTTTAGTCAAGTACACTTAATGAATTTACGACACTGGTTTCCTTTTACGGCAAATACTTGTTTGTGCGGAAATTTTGAATTGTTAAGTCTGACTTATTTTATGTAACCAACTTTTTTGTATACTTTAGTCATTTTTTTTTATAGTCACACTTTTAAACTTAATATTTGACTTGATTATTATTATTTACTTTAAATATTAATAGAAATAGACAATATATAATTAAGTCAACTTTGTGTTCGTTTTTTTAGCTTCACTGATCGAATTTCGATTTTATTTTAAATTTGATTAAGGAAATATTTTTTTTAGAAGTAATTCTTAGTAATTGTTTTATTTTTTTAAACGTACAGAAATGTCATTAAAGTAAAATTATCGTAAGAAAGCTATTTTAGTGAATTTTTAATTTTTTAACATTTTTTGTTTTTTGAAGAAAATTAATTTAAAACAAAAGTACAATTAAAAAGAAATAATGGAACAGGTTTCTGATTTAGAATCTGCTCTTCCGTGTGAATCTTCTTCACCTTTTTATCATATTGAAGTGGCTTTAAAACCAGAAAGGTAAGTAAAATTTGCATTTTTGAATTAATTAAAAAAAAAGTAACATTTTTATCAAATATTTCGTTTTTTTATGACTATCTTTTATTTTTCAATAACTCTCAAAAAATAACTTTTTCATTATGACGAACGAAAACTAAAATAATTTAAATTTATTAAAAATAATATTTATTTTTTGTCTTTTTTACGATTATTATTAATATTATTTTTTTTTTTTGCAATTAAATACCACAATTAAAAATTCGAAGATATTTTTTAAATTATTGCAATACGTTTTAAAATACTTTTTTTATAAAGTTTTATAAGCGGTTTCGACAATAATTAGAATTATTTAGAGAGAGATCCATTTCACTTGTTTCTTGTACGTTTTTTTAAAGTTTTAGTTAGCTAGAGAGAATCAATGTCCGTTTCCTTGTTTAAAATACAAAGTATCTTGAATGAGAAGGTTATTCTCATTTAAGAACAACATTCATTCAAACTAAAAAGAGATTTTCTTTTCCACTCTTAAGAAAAACTTAGATATTTTTTAATTGAGTGCTACTAACTAAAAAAAATTGCCCGGTAAAATTTAATATACAGTGACATTTAAATTTCGATATTTGACTATCAAAATATTTTATTTCCTAGTTTTTGTTACCGTCATAATTTAGTCATAATTTTATTATTTTAAGGGAGAAAATTTTTATAGAAAAATCCCTTTTAAGCCCATCTCCAATGTCGGAGTTGTTTTGACTTGAAGGCACATTGTGCTGTAAATCAGTGAGATTTCCCATCTTCAGTATGGCTGTTCCTTTGATGCTTGTCTCCTTGGGACAAAGCGGTAACTTTGCATATCGTATCACCATGTCTCAGGCCAAGTTGTGTTTCTTCAACACCCACAAAACCAACCTGTGGTTTATATTGCAACTATGCTGAGCGGACCTTAGTTACAGTTATGTGCCCCACCTAGGAACATATACGGTTTTGAACTCAAATTTGTCCTCCTATACTGGTTGCCAACCATGGCTAGAGACTCCAGTCTGCCCTGCTATTTAAATCATATGAGGGGAAAATAGATTCATTCATACCTTTTCCCAATGATGTGTTAAAGTGGCAATTATAACTGTAACAGTGCAATGAACTTGTTTAAATGTATGACAGGATGGTGATTTGGTGAGACTAACTGGATGATAATTGTGGGAATTCTCAGGAAAGTGGGTTGAATAGTCGAGAAGAGAATTAAAAATGAAATGCATTAAAAATTATGTTTTAAAATAATAAAATGAAATTAAGAACAGTTCCAAGGAGAATCAAACCCAAATTTAATTACATGGAATTCAATAAGATTGAGCAAAACCAAAACCCCGCCAACCCTCCTACACTTCCTGCTGAGAAGAAAGACAATTAATGTATTGTCCGAATTACTTCTTCATTCTACACAATGTATATAAGACTTCACTGCTAATCCCAACATCGTAAGATTTTGGAAAAACCCGAATCAACCCTATCGAGATGACATGCCGACCAAGGAAGGGAAAGAAAGCCAATTGACTCATAATTTGGTATTACACAACCCTTGCAAATATTGACTGGAGACCTGTTAATTGATCTGTGCTTCTAATCATTGACTCATTTTACCTATACAGTCGTCATCACTCTGATATTTGAATTGGTAAATTACTGAACTGATATGGCCGGGGGGGGGGAGAGAGAGAAAGAATTTTCTAGATTGGTCTCAACATTGGTCATCATTAATGCCATTCAGTGAATCATTTGGACAAATTTTTATTTTTAAGGCAGTTCCTTATCTTTGTTATTTTATGGCCAGAATTTAATGAGTGAAACAAGTTGAGAATATGAGAAATATTTCAATAATTTAACAATGCTTACATCTTTTGGTTTACAATATAAAATCATCTTAGAGCAAAGCTGTGGTTAACAAGCTAGTCTCACAAATGATTACTGCTTAAAAGTTAATTTGAATCTTATTAGGTGGTCTATGCCTGTAAACCTTGCGTTAGACAAAGTTAAATATCTTGAGCACCTTCTCCGCCCCACAGTTAACATGCTCCTATCACTGGTCAGTATGCTAGTGAAGTGAGTTCAATGTTTATTGAGTGCTCCACTGCAGTAGCCTTATGCCAGATTTTGCTGAACTTTTGTATAATTAGTCAATTTTTAAATATTTATATTTATGAAGATCAGTTAGTTTGGTATAAAGTCAAATTATAGGAGGAAGATTGAGGCAACACGATCTTCTAAGTGTGTATGTCCTGCCTGTTTTGAAAATTAACATTTGAAATCCTGACTTTCAAATGAGCTGCAACACTGATAATTGATTCTCTCTCATTCTACCCCCTCCCACCCCGCTATTAGCTTTAACAAACTGGCAAGTTTAAAGTATTTATTTTTTATTGCTGAACTATGAATAGAAATGGTTGTCTACATTTTTATTTAAAGTTATTTTTTTTTTCCTTTTTTTCCAAGTACTGTTCGGAAATCTTTCATCAAAGAACAGGTCTTTGCTTATTTGTCTCGACAAAAAGTAGCCTATGGGAATTTTGAAGTTGTAGATTTTGAAAATATGGAACTCCAGAAACATGTGAAAAGTATTGCTTTGTGTGACACAGACTTGAAATTACGGGAACGAAAGGTAATTTTTTTTTCTTACATGTTGAATAATTCAATATTTTAAATATTTGTATAAGGATATAATTTATTTGACAGATTTGGAAGATATAACTAGGATTTCATGTCATTTGCCCAGTCTTTTTTTTTAATTTTGTGTTTCTATTTTAAAAGTACATGTTTAAACAAAGGAGAGAAAAAAAAAGGAAAGAAAAAACGTCATATGAGTGGTGTTGAAAAGGTTTTTAGTCTATGACTAAAAGACCAAATATCAGAATTTGGAATCTTTTTTTGCTCAGGCTGAGAACTTTTGAGTATTCCCTTGTATTACAACACTTCATAAATTTTATTTGCTATAAACTTTAAAAAGTAATTAACAAGACTAATTTATCATTTGAGGAATTTCTACAGAATGGCTCTAGCCTCACTCCATTTGTTACTCATATTAAACAAAATTTAATCTAATGTAATTCGTATACTATTGATAGTTTTTCAATTAGATATCTTAAAAGTTGATCTACCAAATTTTTGCCTTTGTATGAATTCAAGCAGATGTCAAAATGTTTTTCATTCATGATTTCCCTGCTTAGCTTCTTAGCCATATTTGTTTTCAGTATGACTTATAGCTGTATGTGTTTCGATAATGATAAAATTCACTGAATATTTGAACATCAGAAGGTTATAGCATTCTTCACCAACACCATTTGAAATCTTTGTGTTGTGTTAGACAAAATGAAATTAGAAACAAGATTATTGTATCTCTTTTGAAGCTGCAATCACAAAAATCATTGGCTGGAGGTTAGGAATGAGATTCTATAGAAGCACTTTAACTTGTTTAATTCATTTTAAAAAATTTTTTTTTTTTTTACAAAGTGTTTGAAAAAAAAATGTATCAGTTTCAAATTTTAATAATTTTGTAAATATTCAATATAAATGATTTGAAAGTTTCAATTTTGAAGTCTATTTAATTATTGTTGATCCCTACTTAAATTTTGAATTCATTCTATGCACTCATATTGTGTGAATTGTGTTTATTCTGACTTCATCTGAGGAATGAGATTTTTAATGAGTAATCAAGCTTTTTGCTCCTCAGATTGAACCCAAATCTCATGAGTCCATTTGTTGAGGAAACTAAATATAATCTCAAAAACACTCAACTGGATGAAATTATTAATTGGACTAATTAACATAATTTTTATGAAAGGGTTCTGTTTGCTAAAATTTCATTATTAAATTTTAAAATCAGTGGAAGTTAAACTATCCTGTATAATAAATATATATACATATATATATGCACACAAACCCACATGGGGTGTAAAAACAAAATTGTCCAAACTGTGTAACAGTAAAATTGTCTGGATGTTAGATTAAGCTTTGAACCATTATATCTTAGAAATGATTAAAGATATCTTGCTGGAATTCTCCAAGGTTTTTATAACACTATTGGACTCTACTTTGAACAATAAGAATGTATTTAGCTCTAAGTTGAAATGATGATCCCTCTTGTTGTGACATCCTGATCCAGATTTCCTCTCTACTGTTTCCTCTTTTTTTAAAACTTATTCACCATTCTCTTGATGGTTCTTGAATGAACTTTGAAGATGGAAGCCAGAATATGAATGTACGTAACATTACTGAAGGCCTGAATGATCTTTTTCCTCTCACCATTGCTCAGTTAGGAAGATATCACTATATCTTCCTAACTGAGACAAAATGATTTTAACCTTTTCTCTTTCTAGCTGAATAATTCAAAGGGTTTTTCAGTGATTCTTACAACAACTGGTGTCAAGATGGTTAAACGTCTTATCTGAAAACCTGGAAAAAAGAAACTCAATTTGATATTAAACATTTTGTGGGATGGACAATTATCCCATGCTGTTACACGATTTGGCCAATTTTGCTGTGAGAACCTGTGTGTGTGTGTATATATATATATATATATATATATATATATGTATGTTTGTCACCTAGCTGATTGATGTTACCTTCAGCATTCTGTCTCCAGAATTTCATAGGTGGACCTGTACATCCACTCTTCAGAGGCTATCAGCAATTTTCTTGTGTGTGTGTATGTGTGTGTGTGTATATATATGTATGTATATATATATATATATATATATATATAAATATAATTTTTTTAAAATTTGTTGCTGGTTAAATATGATATGCAGGTAAAAATAAGTCACCATTTTGTTGTTGGATTTTACTCTATTAATACGACTGAGTGGACATTTTATAGTAAATGTTTCATACTCCTGGAACATTTGTCTCACAAACAATATTGGTGGACTCTTGCTGTGAGTCTAGGTAGAAATAGAAAACATTAAACAATGACTTTAAGACAAACGCCATTTAATGCATGTGTTAACAAAAGTATTTGTATATGTACACAATTGAAATAAAAGGATAAGATATTAAAACTAATTATAAGAATGTGCTTTCTTTTCTCTGTGTGTGAGAGAGAGAGAGAAATGTGTGTTAGAACGTTTGTGCATCTGTGAGAGAATTCAAAAGTCAGCAGAGGATCAAGGAAGCGAATATGTCCTGTCAGCAGTGTTCTTTATCTGTTCGACTACATATGAAAGCAAGAGAAAGAATATGATTGCCTTTTTACATACTTAAAGAGTGCCCTCTAACAAGCGCTTTTGGTGGAGCCAAGTGGGGTAACTCACAAATTTGTGTAAAATTTTTAAATTTAAAAACTACTGAACTATTTGTCATTGGCTGATGAAATATTGAACAATAAATTTCTTTATTTCAATTATTATTTTAAAAATCTATTTTCCTAATTTTCTTTTCAATGTTCATTTCAGAGTATTGATCTACAAGACAGTAATTTGAAAGTGTATGTGTTTCATTTGCTTGATGATGGTCCATCCGATGAAGATTTGGGAGATTGTGATAATTGCAGTGTTGCACAGATGTGGTCTTTGCCAAATTCTGCATTCTGTGGAATATGGGAACATTTGGTTTTTGATGAAGAAATTAAAGGACGGGTGAGTTCTTCATCTCATTCTTGTTTAGAAAAAAATGTTTTATATGAATTTGGCCCACACATGCCTTTTGTGTGTTTTGTTACACTGTAACAGGCATTGTGTGTAATTGGACTATAAAAACCAGTAGAATGGATTGAACTTAATTTTAGCTCATGCAGAATTTCACTAGGAGTCTAATTGGTATATTAGAATTCTATGATGAACAAAAAATGTTATTTTAACTTGGATCACATGTCTTACAGGTCTCTGTCAAGGTTAATAGTAGGTGTAATAGCATTTCTCAGCATGAATAAGTAAGGAAGATTTTTTTTTAGTCTTTTCCTCTCTTTTAAAGTATGTGTGTATATGTATAAAATGTTTGTGTGATTGACTAGATTTTGCCAAGTTTAACAATAAGTGTAACAACATAAAAACCCTTTACTATTGTCTGGAGAGAGTTTTGCACAAAGGATCAATCTCTCTTTTTTTTTTTTTCTTTTTTATCAATCATTTTAGCATGTAAGTGAAGAGACATTTTTAACATAGGACAAAGTGGGTTCATGCCTTTTTCTAATATATTAGTTGTAAAGTGAATATATGTAACTTTTTTAATAAAAAATGTTTTTTTTTGTCAGATTGCTAAAGAATTGCAGGCTTATCTCTTGTATTAATTTTTGTCAGTGTTTTTTCAAAATTTTCTGATATTTTACTTTGAAGTGTATAAAGAAAACTGATTTTTTTCTTTTAAATCGTGCAATAATATTGTTGGGCCACACAATTGTGATTAGACCATGTCAAGATTAAGGCCTGATTTGTTACATTCACTTACACACAAATACCCTTGGGAAAGGCATGAATCGATCTCTTCCCTCACCCTCCTATGTGTTGAATAACAGGACAGGCTGTGTCCAATAGCCTTGGTCGGCAACCAGTCTTCCACAGAAAGAAACGGCAACCTGCTGTGGAAAAATATTCTGCCAAGTTAGCCATAAATTTAGAGACATGATCGCCCAAGCGTGTATCATGATAATGATCAAGATGAGGATGCTAATCTTAAAAAGGTGTTTAAAACGTATCCAATCATTTTAATATCAATGAAAAAATAGGATGATTGAGTTTAGGCAGTGGTGAGTTAACCCCCTTGAAAGGTTGTTTTTCTTTTTTCTTTTTTTTTCTTTTTGAGACTTCTTATATTTATTACAACTTCTTCAACTTTTCCGAAATGGGGATTGTCGTCAGTTTCCTAATCTTATTCTCCCTAATCGCGTCCATAGTGTATTAGTGAGATTTTTGCCTTTGGGAAAAGCCAGAAGTTGCAAGGATTCAAATCTAACCGACAGATCTTGTTGATGCAATGTTTTGCCTAATAAATGTGCATAAAAAATTTGTTCACTTGGTCATTGTGAATGTGACGTTCACACAGTACACAGACTTTGAGTAACCCTACAAGAGAGTATCTGCTTATATATGAGCAGTACAGTCCTTTCAGATGGGTTGACATGTTACATGAAGGCCATGCAACCAGTTCTCAAGATATTTAAAATGACCAAATGTGTTTCAGACAAACCTCATATAATAATAATAATAATTCCTCATGATAGGAATTCATACTTAGATACTAATTACTTACTGTGCCAAAGTTTGGTAATTCATGAAGTCAATATTTTTTTGACTGGTCTATTCTCCAGCTTTCTACTGGTGAAGAGAAAACTATTGACAAGATATACTATATAAACCTGAGAAGGGCTAGAAAACTGCACAAGTTTAAATGTGTTCAAAATAAAATGGAGGACAATACTTTGATTATTCGATTTATTTGCATCATTGTTCTTATCTTAGTTTGTTATAGACATGACACATACACCATCTGGCCATCTTCAGGTCTCCATTATTTTTGGCTGAGATGAGATCTTACATGCGTTGGTTATTGCGTTGTTGTGATAACTAAATGTTGAAACCATCTGATATTGGGTTTAAAGACTCTAAAGAAACACACCATCTGAACAATGATGTAGTGGATATAAGTATTGGTTAATCTAATGTTGCTTTCCTTTGGTGTTTATTAGTTCAATCCTTGAATTAGGTAGTGAAATAATATACTCTGGTTCTGTAGGAATGAACAAGAAATGGAATCGCTGGGACAAAATAATACAATAATCAACAAATCGGCCAAAATAACAAACACCTGATGATGGCCAGTGGCTAATTGGCCAAAATGTCATGCCTGTAAGTAATATTGGGAACAATAGTTTGAATAAATCAAATAAATCAAAGTAGAGTGACAATTCCTCCTCCTCAAAAAAAATAACTTTATAATAATACTTGTTTATAGATTCTATGGTATATCAGCATGGTAATAATCTTTTATCTTTTCTGCAGCTTCTCAGTTATGCTATGACAACACTTCTTTTCTCTGACCAAAAAGTTAACTGCAATATAATCTCATGGAACAGAGTTATTTTATTACATGGTGAGTATTTGCACTTTTCTTTCTACTCTTTTGGGATTTCATATCAAATTTGAGAAAAAAAGAAATATACATTTAAAAAATTCCACTGTTTAGCTCAAGTTTATTCATTACTAGCTTAAAAACCACCTTATTGGGTGGTATTTAGGCTAGCTTCTGCAAAGGGCTCTTGATTGGGCCTTCATCACAATACGCAGGGAGGAGGAGATGTGATTAGGCAACAATAAACTACAGAAGAACTCAAAATTGATTGCTGCATTTATGTATTTAATTTTACCTTACGTACAAAGAGAATTCTTCTGCCGCCACTTAATTTAAAGACAATTTGATGTACATAGGTCCTTACTTTCTGTACAAACAATTATTTTTATTTCACGGGTGACTTTTGCTGGATTTCACAATTAATTTCAATTATTCCCAAATTTATTTCCAAGTTATAAAAGTTGTTATCGTAAAAAAAAAGAAATTGTTGAAACAATCGCAGTAATGAAAACTTGGGAATCCAGAATTTCAGGATTGCGGATCCAGGCCGGAATGTTTTTAATTTGCTCACAGAGTTGGCCTGATTCCAAAATGGTGTGATATGTTGGGCTATGGCCTCTAGGAGTAAAGTTGGAAAAGTGTGACACATTGACACACTGAAATTCACATTTATTGTCTAGATTAGAATTTTAAAATTCTGATAATCATTTTAATTCTCAGAAATATCTCTTGTCATGCTAACGTTATATGCTTTGCTTCAAGTGTTAATAAAAATTTATTTTTTTTTATATAATATTTACAGGTTCTTTTTAGATGGGTGCAACTTTATTAAAAGATTTCTAGCTATTACATATAGAATCTGGTATTTTTTCTTTCTCTTGTGGTTTTAATTCCTCACTAAAGGCACCCTCAATCTGGCATTAGATTGAGTGACCATGTGGTTCCTTTCTGTTGTCATCATCGATCACTTATTGCTTTATATTTTGGAGATTCTACCCATCACCTCTTTGGTTTATGGCCACATCATGTTTGAACATTGGTTCCCATATGATCACCAAAATTAAGCAATGTCAAACCTGGTCATCACCTAGATGGGTGACAGCTTAGGAATACCAGGTGCTGTAAGCGTGGATGTGTGTGTGGGGTAATGGATAATGGCTTAGAATTGTTTATCAAAGAGTCAAGTTCCAATTCAGTTTATTAAGTAAATTTTCTACTTAATAAGCAAACAAACCTTTTGGCCAACCTGATATGTACTATTATGGTGATTTTTCTAAGCGCAACTTAGATGTGGCACAAAGCCAAAAGTATTGGATACTCAGTGATGATTGAACTCACTACTCAGTTCTAATGTTTCTAGTGAGACAAGTTTGCTAACCATGTCAATATGTACTGCTATGAATATACAATAAAGTTATTTTTGATTAATAACATTCTGAAGATGATGTGAACAAACACTGAAATATTATGAAAACTTTTTTTTTTTAAATCAAATTTCATTTGTTTGCAACCATTGGTACTACAAAGTGTCATGAGAAGATTCTACTTGTGTTTTTATTTGAGCAAAAGTATTTAAAGCATTCACTTGCAGCCTCACCAGCACCTTTTCAGCATTGCATTTTGGGAACTAATATGTAACCTTGATATCAGGTTGGCTGCTGGAAATAATTCAAAGTTGACATCAAACTGCTTCAAAAGGCTTAATTCCTGATTTTGAATGATCCTTCTCTTAGACTAATTGTCAACTAAGTCTAGAGAGCTTAGTTTACCCTACTATTTTATCCATAGTTAGGAAAAAGAGGGAACAGATAGATTCATGTCCTTTCCAAAGGCTATTTGTGTGAAATATATATGGAAGACTCTCCTGTTGTTTTTTTGACATATGGGGGTTTAACAGCTCAGTTCTTAGAATCTAACAGCCAGGCTACCTGCACATATTTATAGTGGTGAAGGCTTGTGCAGAACTGACCACACCTTTTGGAAGAGTCAAATACAGCAAACTGGTGCACGGCTTGCCACAAGGTTCCCACATGACCCTCCTCAAGTTTTGAATTCAGAGTTGTTCTTCTAGACCACTTGTCATCCAAGGCTATAGGATGCAGTTTTTCTTGCTATTTATCCATAGCTGGGGGGAGAAGGGTATTTGCACTTAAATCGATTTCGACTCTCCGATTCCTTAATCTGAGCCGCTATTCATTGCACAGGAGAGGAATTCCTTTCTTTGCAACTTGAAGCTGAAAACCTTAATTATCTCTGTATTTTAAACATTTAAGTCTCTGTATTTTACATTTTACATTGACCACTTTCATTTCTTTTACTACATGTGCAAGATTTGTTAAAAAATATATAAAATGAGCTTGTATGACATTTTGTTTTGCATAACAAGACTTTATTATCAAATCTAGAATATAATTTTTGTTTGTTTGTATTGATTGCAGGTCCTCCAGGAACAGGCAAGACTTCTTTATGTAAAGCACTTGCCCAAAAGATTTGTATTCAGATGTCAGATCGATACAGTTATGGTTACCTTATTGAGCTAAACAGTCACGGTTTATTTTCTAAATGGTTTTCTGAGGTAAGTTAATCAAAATATATATTTTGCAGATTAGTGAAGCTTAATTTTAACTGTTGTAAAGAAAGATAAATTCATTTGTCTTTTAAATAAAGAAAATGTTTCTCAGCTATGATCAGCAGTTCTTACCATCTTCCATTCCTTTGGAAAAGTAAATCCCAGTTTTTTTTTGTTTTGTTTTTTTTTCTAGTGGATAGCAGAAAAGATATTAAATACAAGTGCATGCTGAAAAGTTCTTGTCTTTGTTAGATGAACTACATTGCTTAGTTCCACCAGTTCTCGCCTTCATTGCTAGGACCCCCCTGCCATGCTACACACATTGGAGTGAACCACCCTCATTCCCTCTATATTCCGTTGGTGAGAAGTAAGTTCCACTCTAGCATCTTCTTCCCACTGATCACTGTGCTGTGGAACTGACTCCCAAGAGGATGTTTTCCTGATCACTATAATCAGAACCTGTTCAATCTAGGGTTGACAGTTATCTTCTCCACTTATCTGAATAAACTGTGCCTCTTACTCTGTAACCCTCTACCACGAGTGGTGCCTGGACCTTGTATAGGGTGAACCCCACTGTATTAAAAAAAAAAAAAAAAGAGAAAGAGAGAAAAGCTCTTACACCCCAATCCCAATTTGATGTTTTTTTATGGGCGTTAGATTTTTGGAAGGGAGTCAAGCTGAGAACATTTCAGCCTACCATCATTTTCAATAATTTCTGGAAAATCATGAGACAATGTCAATACAGCATCTATGGAACCCCAAAAAAGCAAAAATGTTAATTTCTACATCTGATTGTAGCAACAATGAGAAAATGTACTTGGAAATGTACTAAACTTTGCTTAGTCTGGCACATGGCCCAAAATTAGAGAGAGACAAAATTAGGGTAGAAAAAATGAGTTTTGCTAAATGGGGAACAGCTGCATACTTCAATTATCAACATTTAAAATTTTAGTTTATCTCTTTGGCTTGGATATTGACCACTGGCATCGGTAAGAAATAGACAAGCCCTATTGAAAAATGTTCTTGGTTTACTTTAAAGCATTGCATGTGATTGGTTAAAGTAATTTTTATCTTTTTTTTACATAATCTTCATCATAGTTTAAAGGCATGGAGTGTCTATAGATTGGATATTATTAAGTCATGACATACTTTGCAATGCTAAAATGAACAATATTTTTTCTTTTTTAGAGTGGCAAACTTGTTGTGAAAATGTTTGAGAAGATTGAAGAAATAATTTTGGATAACGATGCATTAGTGTTTGTTTTGATGGATGAGGTGAGTTTTTTGTTCTGGCTTCATTTACATATTGTTCTTTGTAAAGAGTGGAATTGGAAAACTCGCATCAATCCAACTAAATATGTTAGCTCTATCACTGAAATTGAGCACTTTACAATAAGTACCGCTTGTATATAATATATATAAAAATTGCATGCACACACACACACATATATATATATATATATATATATATATTATTTTTATTATAAGAAATTATAATAAAAACATTTTACATCGCTACACAAAAGCTTTCATGTTTCAATACTATGATAGTACTTCCTCAGATGATGGCTGGTAACTTGTGACACAAATGATTTATTAGGGAATTTAAAAACAAATTGCTACCTCTTTTTGGAAGTAAAAGGTGGGGGCATAAGATCAGAGTTAAAATTATCCTAGTGGGTATGTCTCGATTAACCAATTAAAAGTCAGATCTATGCTAAAATAAGGTCAGAGGGTGGAGGTAGATGAGTTATTTTTTCATGTCACGATAAACTGTCGCTTAGACATGTCATCCAACAGTTGTATCAAACATGGTAGTGACAAATGTATTATGGATGTAGCCAAGTATGATGTTCTCATTTGTTGAAGTAGTCGGGGAGATTAATCCGACATAAAATTATCAGAAACAAAATTTAAAAAAAAATTTTTTTATATTCAGGAAGCTTCTTAAAGGGGCCAATAGATAAAATTAAAAATGTGGAACATCTATATATAATGCTAATAATATATATATATATATATATATATATATATATATATATATATATAATAATGATAGAATAAGGAACAAATAGAAAAAGTTTATAAATTTAACATATTCCACCTGACCAATGAAAAACAAACAACACAAAACTCAACAGAAGTCATTTATAAAACTCAACATAAGTCATTTATAAAAGTTTCTGATGAAGCTTAAATAAAAAGCGAAAGATGTTAATTTATAAAATGTTTCCTTATTTCTTCCTTATCCTATTTTAATCCATATTTGATCCCAATTCAATTTTATTTTATTTTTTTAATATTAAGAAAGGAAGTTTTTCTGTTCTACTCCTATTTAATATCAATTCATGCAGGATTACAAATTCTGATCTCTCTACCAGGAAAGCAGAGTTTGAATTCCAGTTGGGTTTGTTATATTCACTTATGTGCAAATACCCTTAGGAAAGGTATGAATCCATCTCTTCTCCTCCCAGCTATGGGTTAAATAGTAAGCCTTGTATCAAAAATTCATTATTATTTCAAAAAGAATTCTTACAATCCAGAAATATTTTTCTTGCTTTGAATAACCTAAAAAAGGTTGATAAGCCATAAAAAACAAACAAAATCCAATCAATGATGTATTTACCTGGAATGTTATATGGCTGTAGTTTTTTATCAATTCCCAAAATTTCATTATTTTTCATCCAAACATCTCTCATTAATGCATTCCCAACGGAATTTATTATGGCTGTAACTTGATTAATAAGGACTTTTAATTTTTTTTTTAAGTTAGTGATAGCTTATTGGTATATTGTCATTCAAAATTTGACAAATTGGGAGGAATTTGTGTTATATTTTTTCCACAAAAAATACTTTGCAAAAGAGTAATTGTTGTAAAAAAAAAAAAAAAAAAAAAAAAAGTGGAAGGGGCAAGGAAAAAAGCAGAAAATCAAGAGATGGCCAGTAGTGTTTATATTGTCCAAAGTTTGAAATGAATATGGGTTCACATTCTGTGACTGTGAAATAGATTTTAGTCTCATCTGGCTAAAATAACCTTAAAGTGCAAATGCATTTTAAGAGGCTTGCTTAAATTGAAACATTTTATTAATAACTGATTGCTGTTTGATGCAAAGGGCTTCCAGGATTTTTATTCATTTTTTGAAGTTGGAATGACAAATTATTGGTGTATTGTCATTCAAAATTTGGCAAATTGGGAGTGGATTTGTTATGTCCTCCACCAAAAAATACTTTGCAAAGACTAATGTTGTGTACCAAATTCTTTTGCCCTTTTGGTAATTGTGTCTCGGTCAATGATAAAAATAAATGTCAACATATATTGGTTGTATTAAAACATTGCTTTAGAGAAGATTGGCTTGTCATCTCTCTGTCCAAAGACCAATATATAAACATATAATATAAATTTGTGTGTGTGATATATAAAAAATGTATAATGTAAATTTAATATATTTTCCTTTTTGTAGTTTTTCCAATTTTCAAATAAGCTGTTATACAGCTGAATCAAATCAAGTATTTTGTTTATTGTCTTAACATTTCTCTTAATGATAATATTTTTATTTTGGTTGTTTATGATGATATCACTGATATAATATGCATATATTTGAAATAAATTTGAATTCTAGTGTTCCAAAAAATGCCAGGATGTAGCAAACAAAATATTATCTACCATTCTGATTTGGATGTACAATAAGTTATTGAGAAAATAAAATGAAAAAAATCGCTGGTTGCTTTTAGCATTTTAACAGAACTTGTTTATATAAATTCTTACAACCAAAATATACTTTATATATAATTTCCAAAAGTTAGTGTGTGTGACTTGGGTGGGGGTTTAAGATATTTTAAACAACTTTCACAAGAACAAAAATGACAATGAAGAGTCTGAAATTCAGAAATGTATGAAATTACTTTGAACTATGAGAAATGATATATGAACACATTGACAATTTGTTTAAATTTTCTCAAACTTTTGCATTTATGCCTTTGTATGAGTAAAGATGTATTTGGTGACAATTTAGTAAATTAAAGCTTTATAAAACTTAGTAGTTTATAAAAAAAAATATGGATTTTGGATCTTGTGATTGTAAAATATATGAAAATAGAATTATTTTGCAATCACTTTTAAAATCTGTTGATGTAGATATTAAATATATAAATTAATATCAATAAGAATTTCTTTATTTCTTTGTCTTTATCTTCTACTTTTTTCATTCTTTTTTTTTTTTTCTGAAAAAAATTAAAAATATAAATCCTCTTTAACATCGTTTTATTTTATCATTTTCTTTTTTCAATTTGCCAGGTTGAAAGTTTGACTGCTGCGCGCAAAAGCAGTCTAAATGGAAATGAACCTTCTGATGCCATCCGAGTGGTGAATGCTCTTCTCACAAAGATTGATCACATCAAAAAGTACAACCAAATTTTTTTTTTTTTTTTTTTTTTTTTAATCTGTGGTTCTAATTTGTTTCATGGTTTTTAACACTGGTTTGTCTTTGCAAACAAGAAGGTAGAATGATGAATTCAAACAAGACCTACAAAAATATCA
The DNA here is from genome assembly GCA_964036315.1 of Acanthosepion esculentum. NCBI lineage: Eukaryota > Metazoa > Mollusca > Cephalopoda > Sepiida > Sepiidae > Acanthosepion > Acanthosepion esculentum. Next base: position 6,783,381 of record OZ038494.1, read on the forward strand.
AACACTGGGAAATGGCTTAAAATGGGTCACTGGGGATGCAAGGAATTTTAAATGAGAGTTTTTATTGCTGACAAGTAAGTTTTTATTTTTAGTCATAAAACGAAGGAATATGAGTGTTGGCTGAAAAGTTCATAAGCTGACCAAGATACTTTCATGGAATGTAACCAAATGAGATTTATTTTTCAACATAGCACCCACTCCTTGCAGTCCACACACTCCTTCCATTGGTGTTGCAGTGCTTGGATCCAGCTGGTGAAGAAGCTTTCATCCTATTGGTCAAAAACACCAACAGCATATATGATGTCGTCATCACTGTGTTACTGGCTCCCAGCCAAGTGTTTTTCATGTTGGAGAACAGATGATAGTCAGATTGGGCCAAATCTAGAGAATTGGGAGAGTGATCAACCAGTTCAAAGCCACAGTCATGCACAACAACTATTGAAACCAAGGACGTGTGTGCTGGAGAATTGTCCTGATGAAGCAACACCCCTTTCATTAATTTTCCTGGGCATTTGGTCTTCATAGCCTTTTGTAACTGGCTCAGCAACTTGGCATAGTACTCTCCATTGATGGTGTGGCCCTTTTGAAGAGAGTCATTAAACACAATGCCATCTGCATCCCCAAAAATTGAGGCCATCACTTTCCTTGCAGATGAAACAAACTTTGCTTTCTTTGGAGCAGGTGGGGAGGGGTGTTTCCACTGCATGGGTCTCCCTCCTCCTCCTAAAATCAGCTGTCCATTTTTGCACTATTGATAAAGCTGGAGTGTCATCCCCTAATGTATCAACCTCATCAGCAGGAACGTTTTTGGTGGCTAAATCCTTTTTCTGCAGGTACTCTATAACACCAAAATGCCAAATTTGGTCCATTTTCAAGAGAAGTTACTACTAGTTACTTCTTTGAGCAGTCAGATGTCAGTTTACCTGGAAAGAAACAATGCCCTTATTAATAAGAAGAGTTGAAATTAATGCATGCAAGATTTCACATTTCTAGCATCGTTCTTTCATAGTCAGCCTATGAACTTTTCAGCCCTCCCTTGCAGAAAGAACACTTGGTTGAGAGCTTACTAAATATAAATTTTTTTTCTTTAATTAGAATTATTGGTTGAATCTTTCTGCTAATATTGGTTTCTGGAATAAGATTGATTGGTTAGTTATTTGGGCTCAAGATTAATGTCATTCTTTGGATGATAGAACCTTAATTTAGGTTGGCAGAATAGTTTTCTTTTAGGAGGATGACTGGACAAGAGAAAAATTTAATTAAAGTTCTATTTATTCAAAAGGCAATTATTTTTTAAAAGTGAACAAAAAAAACTATTGTTACTTATCAGAATTGGTGTTTTTTTTTTTTTTTTTAATTTTATTTTTTATTTGAGTAAGCTTAAAAATTTATTATTTTTAGGATGTAATTACTACTGGTAAATAATATTGCCTTCCAAATATGATTGATTTTCATTAGGTACCTCAAAAAATTTGTATACCTAAGGTATAAATGTATTTTTCATAAAGGAAAAATCCTTTTCGAAGTATTCCAACCTCTTCAATTGAAAGCTAAAGGATTAAATTACATTATTGAGTTACCTCTATCGCTTTCATTATTTAATAGCTAAGATAATGATAAATAATTTTACTAATTATTAATATTACATTATTATATTTTTAATTTAATAACTAATAAAATTATTAATTTATTAATAATTAAAATATCTCACTGAGTTATTAATTGTTTAAATTGATAAATGAGAATTTTATTATCTCAATTTAATTTTTAATTTAATAACTGAGAGTGAGATAAGACCATTTTTTTTTTCATCATTAAGATTCTCAATATGACATTTTATTTTTTGGTCTACTTTTTTGGCTTCTTTCATTTATGAACATGTAATCATTAAATTGTCTGAGCATTTGAAAAAAAAATCAATCTTTGCAACCATCTTTTTCACCTATGCTTCCCCTGTCTATTATTTTGATTTGCAGCCATAAAGATTGGTGTGCTCACTTTTCCATCGATTCATGGCCAGATTTTAAAGATTTCTAGATAGCATAGATCTTTTTAGTGTTCTTCATATCCGAATTTTTAGCAGGTTTTGCTTATGTACTCTGCCATAAATTGGATGGAATGATGGACATATGGTTCTTTGTCGTGTTTTCTTCCAATGTGGGGTTTTACTTTGGTGACATCTGCACTTTTGAATACTGTCCTGATGTTAGATTATTTTCTGAATGTCTTTGATGTGTGGTAGAGTGGCTGTGACTATTTCTTTATCTGTGACGACAAAAGATGTAAACTGCAGCAATTTAAAGCTTCCCATCTGGAATATTTGATGTTTTGAATCTGAAATTATTCTCAGTATTATACATATGTTAGTATGTATATGCATATGTTAGTATGTATATGCATATGTTAGTATGTATATGCACACATGCATATGTTAGTATGTATATGCACATGTGCATATGTTGGTATGTATATGCATATATGCATACGTTAGTATATATATGCATACGTTAGTATATATATGCGTATGTTAGCTTTAACTGTTTCCTTCATTTATGCTTGACTTATGACAGTCTTACTGTTTTTTAAAGTTTGATTGTCAAATTAAGTTGTTGAATAATAAGTTCCTGAAATTTGTGATGTGAGTCTTGTTAGAAACAAAACTTCTTTATTCTGATTTCCTTCAAAGCTCCTCTCAAAAAAAGAATGAGAAACCATCAACTAAAGACGTGCCAAAAAGCCAGGCTACAGAGAATAAAAAATTGGCGTCTTCCTGCCAGAAATCTTACAAAGACATTGACTTTAAACAAAGTTCCTCCTCTAAAAATGGTGGCACTGATAGTTTTGCAACCCGTAGCAATAATAATAGAAATAATAATAATAATAATTTCGGAAAAAAGAAGGTTGACAAAGGGACTGTTGCCAGTGAAGTGGGTCACAGTAAAGCGAGTTCAACCAAGGGCAAGAAGAGTAAAGGTACGTCTTTTGTCATTCTTCTTTTAATTAAAGGTGACAAAAGCTAATATACTCAGACATTTATCTTTTTTTTCTTTAACTTTCTGTGTTGACAATTATGGGAAAATATTATATATAAATTTTTATATATTGGAACAATATTAGGCACATAAATGACAAAGTGGCAAAAATTCTGTGTAACCTGTTTCATCCTCTAGAAGGACTTTGTCAGACTAAAGTAATGTTTTTGTACATGAAATTATATGTGTGTAGGATAGGGAGGAGGAGGAGATATAAAAATGTGAGCGTCTGTTAAAATTATGCCTTGACAGGAAACATTGAATATGTTGGAATGCTGAGGTTTTTAAATTTAATTTAATTTTTATTTATTTTTCAGATGTGTCTGGACATGCATATAATAATTTTAATTAAAAGAGAAAGCACTTTATTAAAGTGAAAGTGTATAGAAAGTGCTTTTATTGCTAGATCATCTATGGTAAATTTGTGTCCCGGTTTTTACATTCAACCTTTCTTGGCAGATCTTCTGTTATAACAATGTGATATACTTAATAAAAATGACAAAAGCAGAAGGGGAAACTAAATGAGACTGCATGTCCAGATACGTTTTGAAAAAAAAAAAAAAAAAAATTTCTGCATTCTGACATCTTCAACTTTTCCTCTCTATGCAAAATCCAGTCTTTGGAACAGGAGTAGAGATTTATCCCTTGTTTCTTGTTTAGGATTGGCTTTCTGTTTCCTCCTAAAGTCTACTTCAACTCTATACTTCTAATGTCTTCGTCTAAAACACTGGATTTTTATTTACTATTGAATTACTTTTTCTTTTCTTAATAGGAATAGATAGGTTCACCTATCTTCCAGCTTATACTTCACCCTGGTCTTTTGAACAGGAGTAGAGGTTTTTCCTGTTTATGATTAGGTTTCTGGATCCATCTAAAGCTTTTTCTTTATGTAACCTTCTACCTTGAGTGGCTCCTAGGCTTTATACAGGGTGGATATCATTGTAAAAAAATAAAATGAATGATTGAAGAATAAATCAATTAAAATTTGGATAAAAGGCTGTAGCCACAATAGCAGTGATGAATAAAAATTAATGAAATATTTGTGACTTAACCATGTGATTTATCATTCAATTTGCACCCTACCTTCGATAAATTTCTGGGTTGTTGATTTTTCCTTTTTTTTTATAAATTCCAATTCAAATGGATAAATAAATCTTAAGTATTTAATGTTTAATCCTTAAAATAATGTCCTCCACCCTAGTTGGCATAAATGCCAATATTATCAATCAGTTGCAAATCACCCGGGCCAAAATGAAGATGACCTACAGATTTAGACTTTTTGTATTTTGCAGATAAATACAATAACGGTGTCTAATCAAGGCTTTAGAGTTATTCCCCCTTACATTAAGAAGTAGGCTTATCGTGCCTTTAAAAATTCCTAGATAATTTTTTTTATTTCTTTTTTTTTTTTTTACAATGATTTTCATCCTGTACAAGGCTCAAGAGCCACTCCAGTTAGAGAGTTACAGAGTAAGCAGCACCACCCCAAGCAAGAGGATAATGCCACTAGACTGGCGTTGAAATCTCATCAGTTTACAGTTGAGCTGGTTAGATATAACCGTAAATTCTATCCTAACAGTATCTTTCCTCGCTTATGGGACGCCCTTCCAGTTAAAATGCTTTTCAGCCAACTTTAATCTGCAAAGATTTAAATACAATGTCAATCACTATCTGCTGTCCTCTTGATTACTCATCCTCTGTTCTCGTTTTTTAGCAATATTTCTGTTTCTAACTCTTCCACACTTAGTAACCCCGTGTGTCTTATGGGTTTACTGCCTTGCTTGAGGTGAACTTACAAAAGGGGTCACTGGAAGTAAAAGAGAAGGAAAAGATAAATTTCTTCACAGATGAAATAAAATGAAATAGCATTTGTTTTATTTAGCAAATGTTTTTAACTTACATTGAGAGAATTTTGGTGATAATCTTTTACATTAGAAAATCAATTCTTTATAATTCATTCATTGATGGGTAATGTAACTCTTTCGTCTTTATAATTCCTGCTTGCATGGTAACATTAAGATTGTTTCTTTTTCAGATATCCTAACGTTATGATATTGACAACCTCAAATATCACAGGTGCAATTGATCTTGCATTTGTTGATCGAGCTGACATCAAACAATATATTGGTCTGCCTTCACCAAAAGCTATCTTCCAGATTTATCATTCCTGTATCACTGAACTTATGAGGGTAAGTCTTTCAAATTCCTTGTAAGAGGAAAAGAAGAAAAATGCCTGCAAAGTAATCTAGTATTCTTTCATAATCTGTATTATTTTATAGTAACGAGACAAACTCCTTCATTAATCATTTTTGTACTACAAGCGATAAAAATCGCAATTAAAACGATAGAAAATTCAAAAGATAGGAGATATATAATCTTCTCGGACGCCATATCTAGTTTAACAGCAATTAAAGAAAATAAACACAAATCATTGCTATATTCAAGAAATCCTAGAAACTTGTCATCCTTTAATAAAACACAAAACAATAATATTGGCATGGATTCCTAGTCATATAGGCCTCAAGGGAAATCATGAAGTCGACACACTGGGAAAAGAGGCAATGAAAATGAAAATAACTAACGTCAAACTTCCAAAGACAGATTATAAAAACAAAATTACACAACACATGAAAAGAAAATGGCAAGCAATTTGGGACATGTTCTCAAATAATAAATTATATGAACATCCACTGACAATAAGAAAGGAGACTATAGAGCCATTGGCTGATTGCAGACAAGACCAGGTGCTCAGCAGAATAAGAATTAAGCACAGAAACTACACCTTGGTGTACCTACTGCAATCAATTTCTCACGGTCAAATATATCTTGGTAGAATGTTAAGAAGCACAAAAAAATACGTAGCAACTATTACCAAGCACAATAACATTCTTTTCAAAAATGTACCTACTGTCCAAATAATAGGATATCTGAAGAAAAGAAAATACTTCCAACTTCTATAGAAAAATAGAGCTTGGATTTTGAACCATACAACTTACATTTTGAAATACTCCCGAACCATGCAGCTGGAGATATTTTGTAATATCTTGAGCTATACAACTTGTGATGTTTCAGAAACACTTCTAAAAGCTCACAACCAATTGAAACATTTTGCTGAATAAAAATCCATTTTCAGCATTAAATGACCCAAAGTGGTTGATGCTGGTAAAACAAATAAACAATCAGCCATCGTTCTTGTATATTATTCTGCTGCTTTGACCATTAAATATTTCTACCTCAGCTGCATTTCGTATTGGCTCAATTTTTCTGGGTTGGAATGAGTTATGCTTTCTGACTGAGGAAACTAAAAAGTAAATATTAAGTGGAAAGAGTGGATGTGCAGTTGGTGTAGTGGATAGCCACTTGGAATGAGAAATCAGAGAGGTGTGTTCAAATTCCAGTCGGGTTTGTTACAGTCACTTACGCACAAATAGTTTTGGGAAAGATATGAATTCATCTCCTACCCCAGTTATGGCTTAAATAGTAGGACTTGTATCTGGAAAAAAAACTGTTATTCTCAAAAAATTGTTCGTGTGATATTCACTTGCAAAAAAAGAATTATTCTTTAAAATCTAAAATGTTTTGACTTGTAATAATCAGCAATGGGTTGATAAACTGTAAAAAACAATCAATAGGTGGGGAGAAATTGGGTAATAAGAGGGAGTGGAGAGAGATGATGATGATGAAAAGGTAAGTTTTAAGAAAGGTAGGAAAATAAAAAGAAAACTATTTGAAAGAATAAATAGTTACATATGTGTGTATATTTGGTTGTCACATGAAATGAGGAAATGAATAAAACGCTTCTTAAATGTTAAATAACTAATTTATTTAATTGAAATGGCGACCATGTTGATGAGTGACAGTTCTCCAACATCCCTTTAAATTCTTGATTACATCTTTAAAAAAATTCTCATCCTTTGATGTGATAAACAGTTCGAATGCTTCGATTACCTCTACCTTATTGGAAAATGTTTTATTGCATATGAAAAGCTCAAAATAAGGGATAATCAGTAGGAGAGATATCAGGTGAAAATGGAGTACGGGGCAAAATTTCATAATTCAGCCTATGCAGCTTTTGGGCATTTGATTGAGAAGCGTGCAGCTGTGCGTTGTCCTGCAGCAAAATTGGGCCATCCCTATTCACCAGTCTAGCAGGTTTCTTTTTCAATTTTTCCTGCATACAATCAATTTCTTCACAATATGAGTTTGTTGTTGTTTTCCCTTGAGGCAAGATTGAATAAAGAATAAACCCTTTGAAAGACCACCATACAGTAACCATTAACTTTTTAGGGTGCAGTGAAGGTTTTGGGTATTGTTTTGGTGGTTCACTTGCATCTAACCACTGGACTACTCTCTTTCTGTTGTCAAAGAGTATCCATTTCTCTTGTAATGATTTGATGCAAAAATGGTTCTTTTTCCCCAGTTTGTACTCATACAGAAAGATTACTCGACATTGTTTCATTGTAATCATTTTCATTGGGCTTATGAGTACCAATATATTGAAAGGAAAATTATCTGGGAAGAAAAAGACTCAGGAATAAGTCAAGATTTATTTTATATATAAGGAGGTTAATTTGTTAGACGACCAGATGAACAACCAACCAAAAAATGTGTCATTTCATGTGTGACAACCTAATATAGAGAGAGAGAGAAAGGAAAGAGATGACTGCTAAAAGAGAGACAGTGACAAAGTTTAACCTTTATATCTGCAAAAGGACATTTTTTTTCTCTTGACACTGCCATTACTCTATAAACCCTTGACAATTTTGATGTTTTTTTTTTTATCATTACTTTTATTGGCTTCCATTGGACATAACAAAAATGGTTTTCTAACTCTTGTGCATATATAACCCAAGGACAGTTTATCAGATTGATAACATTTGCTCAACAAATGCTAGCTAGATTTGATTGACTTTTTAGCTTTTCTGTTTTATATCTGATTGTGAAAATGTTTCTATGTTTTTCTACTGGAAAATACAATCTGGGCTTTCATTCCATCATCATACGTTCACGGTTCTTTCAGAGAATCAGTTAAATAATATGTGCTTTATTTCTTTTAGACTGGAATAATTTCCCCGGTTCAACAGATGCTGGATATTAGAGCCTTAGAAATCACCAGTTATGCAGAGAATGATGCCACCAGACTCAGCTTGCAGCTTCTTAGAATTTCTGAGTAAGTTTTCCCATTACTCCCCCCCTTCTGACTCCAGTTAATTATAATCACCTCCACAGCATCTATGTTGCAGACATTTTTTATAATTTTTGAAGAAAAAAATCTGCCATTGCATAAAAGTTTAGATAAAAAAACAAAGTAAATAGAAAACTAACAATGAGTTAGGGTTTCAGACTTACAGTTGTCACTGGTACATAATATTGGACACCAGGGGGCACCTCGACATGGTGTAATGGTTAGCAAACTTGTCTTGACAGAGCAATTACAACTGAATAGTGAGATTGATCCACACTGGGTGCTCCATACTTTGAACAACAGATCAGTTTCTGTATTCATTTTGAAACGAGGCAAAGCTCTTGGTTTGTATTTGAATTATGGAGACTGACAGACACAGGAGACTAAAGCTTTTACTGTACAATATGGAGATACAGCCTTGAGTGATTTTACTTAACACTCTGTACATATATGCTAAATATATAGATAAAAAAAGACGGGCTTCTTAAAGAAAGAATGCAGTCTTTAAGTCCGAACAGAACAAATTGAAGCTTCTGTCATAAAAACTTTTATTGGCTTGCACAAGTCAACACTTTTGATACGAGTGTGTTGACATTTTATAGTAAACGTTTATGGGCTCCTGGAACATTTCTCCTGCAAACAATATTGACATATTCATGTGAGTCTGGGTAAAAATAAACACACAAAACAATGAATTTCAAACAATCGACAATTAATACAGGTTATCAACAAAAGGAATACATGTGTACACAATGGAAATCAAAGGAAAAGACATTAAAAAGCTATAAGAATATGCTTGTTTTTGTGTGTGTGTGTGTGTGATACGTGTGTGTGTGTGTGTGTGTTCAAGAGATCAGTCAACAGAGGACCAAGAAAGCAAATGTGTCAGCGTTCTTTATCCCTATTCAACTACATCAGGAAGCAAGAGGAAAAAACAGAGGATAGTGCACCTCTTAATGGGCACTTTTGGCAAAGCCAAGTCGGGTAACCGACAAACCCCAACCCTTCTCATCTGTCTACGTTACAACCTCTCATCACTGCTATTCTATTACATATACAGATGGAAAATACTGTTCTGTATTTTGCAACCATTACAGTGTGTAGTGGTTGAATGATTGAGTATAAATTGCAATTTCAGAGGAATCTGAATGCAAAGAGATGAATGTGGAAGAAACGATAAAACGGTATTTCTGAATTAATCAAGAATAACTTTATTTCGAGTTAGTACATATAATTGCGTAACAGATTTGCTCCCCAAATATTGTCAGTTCAACTTATCAAGGAACAAATGTTTTTGTGTAAACCATATAGATCTGGGATTGGGCAGTCCTGGGTATGATGATGAACTACATCTGGCAGCAAGGCTTTTGAGCAGGAGATTGGAGGTTTTGAGGAGTGTGGAACCACCTCTTAATTGCTGTTGTTCCCAGGTCCACCCTGGCCAGAGGTGGCCTTACCTGTTAGGGGTCTTAGCTATGGGCAAATAATGTCATCCCAAACAAAAACAAAACACTATGAAAGTATAAAAATACATTTTTATAGTAAAATTACCAGCAATATATTTTTATATTGTAAAATGATCAACAATACCTATTTATAGCATACATTTTATTTATAGTTGAAGGCATACAATTTTGTTTAAAATTTATTTAATTGAAGCCATAAAATTGTCCAAAATATTTAGATTTCAACATTAAATAATCGCTAGAGGTTGATATGCTGCTAAACAAAATCAGGCAAACAACCAACATGAAAGGACTTTTCCATGACATTCCTTCATTTATAATATCCTACAATTTCTTAAAGAAATGAAACTGTATTCCAAAATATAACTTTGACAAAACTACAACATAAGACACACATATCACCAATAATCATGTCCACACAAACATGTATATATACAAAAGCGGAGTATCATCTACCATGTATTCAATTGTGAAAGCAGAATAACATATTTTTATTACTTCAAAGCTCCCAAGAAAATTAAATTTCATCATTAAATAACCCATGAGGAGTTGATATGCCATTAAACAAACAAATCAGTCTAAAACTGGGATGGATGCGTAAATGTACAACACTATTCTCACCCAAGCTTTTCCCTGACCGGTGAATGATTGCTCCCCCCCACACACACATTGCATTTCAATCCTTGATCTCATTGGTGTGCACCGAGAGCTTGGTAAGTCCCTGCTGCATGCTCACAAGGTAACATATGATGAATGACAAACCACATGTTGAGAAATAAAAATGTTGTCCCTGTAAGGGTTTTATTCAGGGCTTCACCTGAGTGGGGTGCATAGGTAACAATGTTGATCTTACATTTCCCTTTACCAACTTCTCACCCATCTATGCATCTTGATGTGTGGCTGGTAGTATGAATGGGTGGCATTGGAACCACACGATCGACAAATTCGTCTCCCACCAAAGGCAGACCAGCACTAATTCCTCAATCCCATGATTTACTATTAATATGACATGTTCGGCAGAGGACAAAAAATCAAAAAAATGCTTTTTTCACTGCAAATTATTCATTATATCATATGCAAGTATTTTATAAAAAATTAGAGCCAATTACACAATATTTCAAGCTCAATAGTTCGTAACCATGCAATGAGATGAGATAACATAAACTGTAGATTTGTCTACGGAATACAATTACATTATTGTTACATAGTTATAAGGAAAACATTAAGGTTTTTTGTTAAAAGCATTTTATTTTTGGTCATAGATTACAATATTCCTTTTTAAAGGCTTTATTTTAGAAATGGAATAAGATAATATTAAATTTCAGAATATCGCTTTTTGCCCATAAAAATACCTGGAAGAAATCAATCTAAAAACAACAATGGAAAAGAGAGGTAACAAAGCGTAAACGAAATAGCTCCAATTTGTTCAACATAGGAAACTTAGCATATCAGCCAAAGTAATCTAAAATGCTGCCAATGACAAAGGAGAAAAGGAAAAATACATAACAACAAATTGAATATAGCATCAAAATTTATATTTTTTTTTATTTGTTATGTAACTAAATACATAATTGTTGACAATGTTTCTGTAAAAGTTGATATTTCCTGTAACAAATTCTTAATAAATATTATTATTGTTATTATTTTACTTAGGTAGTCCTACATTTACAATTCCTTACAGGTAACCATGAAAAGGAATGTTGATCAATACTGCCTGAAAGATTATTTGGTATAATCGTTTTGCTACCCCAAATCTTCTTTGGCATCAATTCTTCAGTCATTACCTCGTTTACAAATGATTTCTAAACAGGGTGCCTTTGGTTGTCTGGCCACTTCCATATTTGGGAATAAATCCGTGGTGGGGCCATTTACAAATCCTACAACAAATTCGACATTATTTATCTTTTTTCTTAACTAAATTCCTGCTAAATGTGAAAGATGGCCATTTTGCTTTTTAATTTTTTAACCTTGTCTAAAAATACTGTTCATCTACTACATACTTGTAAAACCCTACACCAGAGAAGTATTATTGTGCTTTGTATTCTTCAGGTGGATAAGAGCCTGATATTTTGTTTTAATTTGGTGCAAATTCTTATCTTTTGTATTTGTCTCTTTTTTTTTTTTTTTTTTTTCCCCAGAGAAAGTTATGGACTGAGTGGAAGAACCTTACGGAAAATGCCATTCATGGCCCATGCTATGTTTATTCGAGTGAGTTGTGTATTTTAGTTTTAATTTCATTCAGTTACAAATTTCTCTTTTCTTTTTTCTTTTCTTTTTCTTTCTTTTTTCTTTTCTTTTTCTTTCTTTTTTCTTTTCTTTTCCTTTTTTCTTTTTTTTCTTTTTTCTTTTTTCTTTTCTTGCTGACAAATTGAGCACTTCTTTCTTTTTTTAATTTATCAGCAAGTTTACCAAATTTTGTCCTATTGTTTAAAATGCACAGTTTTGTCTAATTTCTCATAATTTCTTATCATATTTTTTATTTAAAAATTTCGTTTGTATTAAAAATATGATTTTAAGGATATTTTTAAAATCTTTTTTATGAAATAGTTTCATTGGAAATTATATTTTTGAATTTTGAAATAAAGAACTTCTCATGTAATCCTGAGATTTGAACATCTGGAATGATGACTGAGGATGATGACATGGCACTGAAGGATGACAAGATGCAACTCAGAGGAAGGCTGAAGAATATATAGGCCAAAATACTATGGAAAATATAATTTGTGGGATAATTTAAAATAATTATTTTTCTTTATTAATTCATGTTTATTAAAACTGTTTACTATCTAAAATGATGATGGCTTACAGCATATTGAAAAACCAATTTCTGTATCATCACTGAAGTTAAGCAACGTCAAGCCTGGTCAGTACCTAGTTGGGTAACCTCTTGGTAATACCTTTGGGAAATTTATTCTGGCTTTCTCACATGAAAGGGTTAAGGTTAAATGTGACAGAATCGATAAAAGCAACAACGGCTTGAAAGATTGGAACAGACAATTCTCTCTTTTAGGTGGAAAAATAAAGACTCAAACTCCTGCTCAGTGTGTAAGAATAGAAGAAGAAAATGTTTATTTACATAAACAAAAAAAAGGTAATAAGGATAGACACAAATACAAGAGAAAGAAAAGGAGAAGAAAATTCCTATAACTTAAAGGAAGAAAAAGTGTTCATATAAAGACTTGCTCAAAATATTTCTCTGAGTGCCTAAAAATTCTTTAAGCAAGTAAATTGTTCTTAAGGGGTTAACATTCACATAGATTTCTTCAGATCTCTTGTTGAGGAGGAAACTGTCAGAAGATCCAAATTTTTTAGTTGAGTAACTGACAAAGGAATTTTTAGATGCAAGGAAGCAGATCTCAATTAGTTTTTAGTAGAGGGCTGACATTCTGTCTTTAGAGCCAAGCAGGTAGATCTAAATCCTGAAATAGGTTCCGAAGATGACTGGTGTTCTATTGCTGACCTGATGTTATCACAATGTCAAATACTCACTGCCAAAGAGGTGTATATTCTTCGTATTTATTGAGATTACAAGACACAGAAATATATCTGGAACTTTTCCCTCCAAAATTGCTACACACTTTCCCAGCCCTTTCATTTGTTAGAAAATATATTCTTATCTCTGATATAAGAATCAAAGTTTTGGGAGCTGCTTTTTTGGAAGCAAGGGTTTGACAAATTGTAAGCATAATACCGGACTTTATGGCGTCATGGTCAGGGTAAGGGCGGTCAAATTCCTTTTTATAATTTTCCAGCTCTCTTGTTTGTCAGAAAATATATTCTTATCTCTGATAAGGATCAAGGCTTTGGGAGCCGGATTTGAATGCAGGGGTGAAAGTCGGGGTAAAGATCAGAAAAGAGGCTAGAACGTGAATTTGTAAATCACTGCAGTAGTGCTTCTCAAATTAAATTCTAATATACCAGATGCTGTAAACTTGGATGTGTGGATGGTGTAATAGTTTGGAATTGTTAATCAGAGAGCCAAGTTTCAATTCCAGTTAGGTTTGTTACATTTACTTATGTGCAAATACCTTTTATAAAGGCATGAATCCTCTTCTCCCACTAGCTTTGGGGTAATTAGTAAGTCTTGTATCACTAAACCATTATTAGCTCAAAAAAAAAAAATTCTTACAATCTAAAAATATTTTCTGGCTTTAAATAACCTACAAAAAGTTGGTAAGCCATAGAAAAAAATCAATCAATTAATCAATGAAATATTGATTAGCTACACAGGCATGTATTTTAGATTTGTTTACATTCTCTAGAATATAAATGTATAGATACTACTTTGGCCACAAAGTGGAGGATCAGTTTAAGTATTGACTGTAATATAGAATTGATACCTCACTTTCTATTTCTTGTTTGTTTATCAAATTCTATTTAGGTATGAATCCATCTCTTCTCCCCCCAGCTATAGGTTAATTAGTATGACCTGTATCACTGAATCATTATTATCTCAAAAAAATAATTCTTAGAATCTGAAAATAGTTTTTGGCTTTAAATTACCTGCAAAAGGGTTGATAATCTATGGAAGATAAATTAATTGATCACTCAAAATGATGAACTATTTTGCTAAGTCTTTTAAATGTTTTCACATATGGGTTTTAAATATTTTCTCCAATTCCTGTTGTTGTACACTGCTCTGTAAAAGAGTCAGTCTTTTCAATTCTCAGCTTTGTAAACATCTTGAGACAGGTCATCATTCTGATCTCTGCTGCACTGGCACCATGCGCCGCCAGTGCAGCAGAGGTGACTCTCATCCAGCAAAATGTCACAGACATGCATATAATCAAAAAACGGGAACACTCAAATGAAAGAATGCTACAAATATGGAACAAATTCATTGCAGAGTTCTTTCAAGACAACAGAGGCGAGAAAAGCTACAAAATGCATCAGAACATGCAAAGAACCATAATATCAAAATGGAAAGTCAACTCCATCAGACAATCGTAACTAAATTTATCATCTAGGATTCGAAAGAATAGAACTGAATTAGACTCTCTGGAAATAAAATGGTGAGGCTTTTGTTTAAGACACTGTATCAAGAAATGCTATCTTGATGAGCAGAATGCTATCAGAGGGAGAAATACAAATGCCAAGGGACGTATTGTTTTATAAATGACAGTAAAGCATTTGATATGTTGTGACACAATGAGCTACTTGAAATGCTAGAAAAGCTTAATTTTGCACAGGGAATATATTGTGTCGTTGTTCGTAAGAGAGACAGCCTAGGATGTAAGTGACTTTTTAGTAATGGTAATCAGTGAATTTGGCCAAGATTTTTTCAGCACCACTTTGGACAAAAAGAAACACTTTTGCAATCTTTATTGAATTTAATTATTTTCTTATTTTTTCTTTTTTTTTTTTTTTTTTTCAGACTTCAACTGTGACTCTGGAAGGTTTTCTGGAGGCTTTGATAAACACAATCAAAAAACAATTTGAAGACCGGAAAATGCTCAATGAAGAATAATATTAAAGAATTTGTTTAGTTGTGAATTTTGAGACATGAATGCTATGAAAGTGTCTGCCAAATGTGAAACTGCTTGAAGAGTGTGAATTGGGTTTTATGGTGCTAAAAGTGTTAATATATTTTTAAAAATTTCTTTGGACATTTTCTCATTTCATCTGCTATCGCAAATTGAGTGAATGTGAACGTTTTTAAGTAGTATGGAACTGATTCTTTAAAGTCAGACGGCTGAAATTGTCTAAGAGTTGAAATTTTGCTATCCATCATCCTATAACCTAATGAGCAAAGTTAATGTCTTGTGTGAATTGGGGACCGTTTCAGGTGAGGTGGCAGCAAACTAAAGTCTCTTTTTTAATGTTTGTGATTTTGATTTCAGCAAAATGAAATTGTACATGCAAATAATCATTAATCATTTCTTAATCCAAGCCGCTTTTTTTTTTTATCATCTGTACAATTTTTAAGGAAAGAGTATGTTTTTCTAATAAATATTGGCAAATATATATACTGGCTCCTCATAAATGCCGAATTCTATTCTTAGAAACCAGTGCAATGTAAGTGATTCCATATTTAAAGATGAGAATGCTCTCCAACCTGCTGAGCAAAAAGAAAAATAAACAAAAAAAATGCTGAAATCTGTAGTCATTTGACTTCTTCACCTTTTTATTGGTTTCATCAAAAGTTGATTGAACAACAAAAACAATATAACAAAGTACAATCATCTGAACATTTATTGGATTGATAATTGATTAAATGATTCTTCTCAAAATTATACAAGGATTATTTGTAAAAAAGAAAAAAAAATGCTATTAGCAATTACTTAAATTTCTTTTCAATTTTTTTTCAAATATAAAAAAACTAAAAGATTCACAAACACAAAGATTCAAAATAAGATGTTCTTTTTTTAACTGTCTTTTTTATTTTTTAAATACCCAAAGTTTGAATAAAAATTAAAATAAGCAAAATACATTTTCCCAAAATCTAGTGGTTGGTGTTCAAGTTTGGACAAAAGTAGTACAGGAAAAAAAGGGGTTCAAGCTCAGACAAAAGTCAATATTTCCAATGCTCTCTTTTTTTTTTTTTTTGAAGGCAGATGCGCCCTTCCTTACATGGCTGATTAGTGTATCACCATCTTTCGACATTGCTTTCTTTCATTTGACATTCAGTTAGAATTAATGAACTTCTCTTTCAATCACACACATATGTGTGTGTCTTTTAATTTGTATAAATTTTAAGTGAATTAACTTTCAAAGAAGTCTCTGATCAAATTATAAAAAAAATAAAACTATCTTTAAAATTGCCATCCATGTAGATATTTTCTCTCATTTTGAAACAATCAAAATAGATTTCTTCCTACTGTTTTTCATACAAGTGGATTTGAACTTATTTGATTGCATATAAGATATCCCCCCCCCCTCCATACACACACACACGCATCTCCTTCCAAAAATATCTCTTAGGTCTTGTATGCAAAATTAGTATACCTGGTAGGGTCACTGCTTACCAGCATGTTGAAGACTACCAGTACTTGTATCTCACCTGATTCCATAATGCAAATGGTGGTTTGTGGTGTTGAGGCCTTAAATTTGAATCATTTTAAATTGTCTATTCTCAGAAGGATGAATTGTCTGTTGGAATTAAGGAAGATTCCAATTTGTATCTGACAATTGAGATGCCATCTTAATTTGAATAGAAAGAAGATTCTGTCGTTCATCCAATTGTTTGGCCCCCTATTTTGTCAGTGTTATTTAGAATTTATTATTCTGAAACTAAAGATCACAAACCAAACGTCCACCACTATAAAACTTTTCAGGTTTGATTAAATGTAATGAATCAAGTTATGTATATTTAAATGCTCAGCATAACTCGACTTTGTATTGACTTTTTTTCTCAGTAGCCCAAGGTTGTCCACTTTACATTAGAAAGTAAGCTACATAAAAGTCACATGATGTGAAATTCAAAATTTATTGTCCTAATCTGATAAGCCTGACCAGCAGAATCATCAACAGTAGACATTGTGCTATTGTTTTGCAAAGGCAACATTATTAGGTCCAGCAAATTAGATTTCTTTTCCTTTACAAAAACATGTTTCAGATTTGCTTGTCAGCTGTACATTTTATAGTGTGCTGGCAAAAGGTCACAGTAATGGGAGAAGCTAGGGTGCAACTTAGAACAATTGAATTGGCCTGCAAGTCAATGCACTACAGTAGGCTCCCACCGCTAAGTCTTGTGTAACATTGGGTAATTATTTTAAAATGAACACCTGAAGTGTCAAAATGTGTGTTTGAAAAGGTTTCTTGTTTGAACAATCATTAAATATTCTATCTTGTTTATGATACGTTACATTATTATTTTGTTTTCTTAATGACTTGCGATTGCTGATTAGTTGTTGGGTAAAAACTTTTTTTTTTTTTTATCTATTATTCATATTTTAGTATTTCACTTAATTTTCATTGCAACTATTAAAACTTGGTATATTGTGTGGGTAAACACAGTAAACACCTGTGTTGTGTTTTAAAGTTGTATTTTTTTTTTTTCTTTTGCTATGTCATGAAAAAGCAATGTTCACATTTTAGTAAACAAAATTGTGATTCACTCCCACTTTTCAAAGTTAGATCTCTCTCTCTCTCTTTCCCTTTTTTTTCCCTAAAAATCTAAAAAATTTCTAAAAATATTCAACAATATTTAAAAAAGAAAAAACTTTCCACTGCTGAAATTTTTTTTTTTTTTAAGTTTTTCAATATTATAAAAAACATAAATAATTATAATTTGCATTCTGAAATTTTCAGTTCAAACATTCTTATAACCTGAACAAAATTGTAAAATTTGTAATTTTATTATTTAATTTTTTCCTCATATCTAATTACACATGCTTATCTTGTCTTTATTCTTAATGAAATCTCTTGGCATTTTTAATTGTTCATGAAATAAATAATTACTTTTATATCTTAATAAAAATCTTTGTTTTTGCAATATAGACGAATGCATCTCTCTTGAAACATTGGTGTGTCAAGATATTCCTGATCTAAAGCTAAATTACCCAGAGTTTGCCTCCTGCTTAAAATATTTACATATTAGTGTTTGAGTTTAGGTTAGTTAGGTCTTTCTTGTAATCAAAATGTTTTAGCTGTCTTGTCTGTTGGTCTTTTTCAGATGTCTACCTGTCCAGGTAAGCTTCAAGGAATTTTGAACTGAAGTTTTCTTTATCTCTGCGATTAGATTGTTCTCATTTCTACCATCGTCCCTACAAAAATAAATATCCAGCCTTGTTTCATTTCAGCCTGTTTCATACTAAACTAGGGTTAGTCAATATAATAATTTAAAGCACTTATAGTTTTAAAAAAAGTAAACATTTATTTGTTGGTGTGTTTTATTCTGAGCTTTTCCTTAGAGCTGATAACACTGATTTGAATCTGGACAAAAGAGCGGAGATGATGTGTTCACTGCTTCAAGGCTGATAAATAAAGAATGGTAATTTGATTTCAATATTGCATTTTTAAGTGAATGATATCTCGGGCAAGGAAGATGACATGTCTGAAATATGAGATAATTGAACATAGGTAAAAATGTGTCAGGTGTACATAGACATTTTTCATTAAACAGGTCCAGATATGTATTTTTGTGAGGATGATTGTAGAACTTCTTTTTTTCTTTTTACTGGTCATAATTTTTTGGATTAGGATCCCTATCATAAACCTTTGTTGCTACGCTCGTACTATTATAGATATAGTTATTGTTTTTGTGAGATTTTGTAAGAATATGAAAATGTCTATATTTCTGAGATGAGGTATTATTTACATTATTTGCACTATTGTCCTCATCTTTGTTGCCATACCTATCACAAAGTTTTGGACCTTCAGTATCTGTCTATATTTCTGAGATGAGGTATTATTTACATTATTCAGACCATTGTCCTCATCTTTGTCACCATATTTATTACAATGTTTCGGCCGTTGTACGCTCCAGCCTTCTTCAGGTGGTTGGAATGTCGAACTGAACCCTTTATTTCGCTCACTGGGATAGATGTATGTCAGTTATCAGTTATCTCCTGTTAATTTCCCTCTGAAATGTCCTCTAGGACACATGGCACAGTGGATAAAGGCGTTACTTAGATCCAGTGACAGAACCCAAAGAGTGCAAGTTCAATACCCGGTTAAGGCAGTGGAGAACTTTCAGAGGGAAATTAACAGGAGGTAACTGATAACTGACATCCATTAAGCATGGCATATGGAACTAGAACAGTCTACCCCAGTGAGCGAAATAAAGGGTTCAGTTCGACATTCCAACCACCTGAAAAAGGCCGGAGCGTACAACGGCTGAAATGTAATAAATATAGCGACAAAGATGAGGACAATGGTTCGCATAATGTAAATAGTGTACATAATGCCTCATCTCAGAAATATAGACAGATACTGAAAGGCCGAAACGTAATAAATATGGCGACAAAAATGAGGACAATAGTCCAGATAATGTAAATAATGAACATGAAAATGGTTTGTCTTTTGACATATTTAGCCAAGATGAATAGACATGTGATAAAACTAAATACCAAATGAACTATTATAAATAATATAGCCCTTTCCTCTTGGTTACATACACTGCCACTAACCATTCATTTCTTTCTAGCTTTCAATGTATTTCTATTGTAGCGGAGTTACCTTTTTTTATGTTTAATGAAAGATAGTATTGGCGACACCCGGAATGTTTTCTCCAACAAGAGATAGGAATGGAATAACAAAAAATATTGTACATATAATTATCATTGCAGTTTCTATTTGCTATGTCCCTTCAGGATGTTGATGATCATGGCTCTCCACAATTTCTTGTTCTTAATAAATTTTGTCTGTTATCTCTTCTAAACTTTGTTCTGCTATCCATTTACTCAAGCTCACTGGGTAGGTTATGTGTTGTTTTCCTTTGTCCCTTTTGCATTCAATTTGTCCTGTGAGTATCAAATTTCCCAAGCCTCTTTCCTCATTATGGGTACTAGAAATTTTTACTGTCACTTCCTGATGTTAATTATGTGTCCCTTTTCATTTTCTTTCAAACTCTGTCATGTGTTGATTGCTTACTTGGTACATATTCTCAGCATCCTTCTGTAGAACCATATTTCTGTTGCTTCAAATCTGTGAGAAGATTGTTCAGCATTCACTGCCATATAGGGAGACTGATATTATGTAACAGTCCAGTACTCTTTTCTTTGTTTCTAACAAAATTTTTCTGTTTCTTGATACTTTGCTTAGCTTTTAGAAGGTAACTTTTTCTATCTCAATGTACCTTCAGATTTCAGTGTCACAATTTTCATCGTCTGTTAAGACATTTCCCAGATATTTCATCTTTTGTATTTGTTTCGTTTTGACATTTTCAGTTTGTATTTTGCATCTTGGGCTGTCCCTTTTGCTGACGACCATATATTCTGCCTTCTAATTGAGGTTAGACTTCTCACTTTCTTTTACTACCTTCTGTAAGAGTTTTTGCAGTTGCCTTTCTATGTCTGCTATCAACGCTGAGTGATCTGCATATCGTATGTTGTTTAGATTGTGGCTGCAAATAATGAATCCTGGTAGAATTGCCTCACTGTATAGGTTGAATAAATCCGGTGAGAAGACACATCCTTGTCTTACACGCCCTTTCTATTCATTTTCTATGCAGCTGGTTTGCTGCCAGAGTAGAACAAGAAAAATTTTAAAACATGTAAATTAAAGTGTGTATATAAAGATGCCTTTATTTGTACATACGGTTTGTGTAAATTTCTATTGTAAATGCTAAGAGACTTAAATTGGAGAAGAATTTTTTGTTGGTTTGATAGTTACCATCTTAGGTATGCTGTGTTGTGTACAATGTGACACATGGTTCGCTGGGGATTAAAAAGACCCTGCTCCAGGTGAAAAATGAGACATGACCCTGTGGCATATTGTGGGTAAGAAGAATAAGGAGAGATAAACTGTGGTCATGCTCCCTTTTTCAAATACTCTGCTTTTTTGGTAAAGAAGTCTCTAGCAGAAGTTCTATTGCAGACAAATGGCATAAACTTACACTTGTCTTAAGATGTATTTACATTTTAGATGTAATAGCCATAACATCTTTATAATGTCATTCATTCCTTACTGCAGACAATCCTTTCTTCCTAATTTTCAATGCATTTCTTTATGAGAATAATTAGCAGTGTCTTTCCTTCATACTTATAATAGCCCTATTCTATCAGTAACACTAGAATTCATTTCTGACCACTAACAAACACTTTCTTCAGGATTTTATATACAAAACTTCCAGATAGTGAAATTATTGGTAAGAATTACAATATTTGTTTTTCATGAAGTTCTCATCATGAATGTATTGTTTGAACAGACATTGACTATAGTGGTTGATTGGTGGGGTCAGTTGTTAAAGATAAAAGCCTAACCCATACATGGGGATGTTGGGTTCAAATGCAGTTATTGCGAAAATGCAAGAACCATTATTTTCCCAAGAACAAATGAAACTTGGCAATTCAGTGGCAGGGAGACGTCATAGAGTTCCAGCAAAAGTACCAAAATATCTGAAAAAGAACTGCAACATAATTGGGAAACAAAGAATTTGCACCAACTAATGTATAACAGCACAGCTTCAGAGATTCCCTTACTCATTTATCTGCCTTCTTCACCAAGACATGTGACATTCACCCATTGTTTTCACATAGCTACATGACACTTACACACTTCCTCACTAAGCTACGTGACACTTACACTTTTTTCCTTACTTTCTCTCTTGTCTCTTCTTTCTCATACATACACAAAGAAATCATTTCTTTTCATTTTACCAAAAAGTTAGAAACAAGGACTATAAAAACTTTAACACTCATACACGCTGAGAAAAATTTAGTTGTAAAAAAAAACATGAAAATAAAAATATTTTTATATTTAAGCAGCTGATGATGTGAATATTTACATTCAGATAGTTGGCCAAATACTCAGTCAACAAAACAGACAAGAGGTACTGACTTGACTAAGTGGCTATCAGTATCTGCACTTGTAATAGTTGATGAGAAGAAAAACTTTGATATAAAACTTATTTACCTATTTGGTAATTTTCAAAATGTCAAATAACTGAGTAAATCTATACATCAGTTCAGTGGAGATGCAGATTGGAAAGTTTTTGAAATATCAGTGGAAAAACAGGATGTGACAAGTTTAAGAAACACAGTTGTGACAAATAACTGTTGAAATATGGATGACCAAAAACGACAAAAATGCTTATGTTACATTGGCTGATGTATATTCTCAACATTTAAACACCTTCATATGACTGGTATAGATAGAAATGTGATATCTCGACAGCAGCAGTGTTGGATTTACATATGGGTTTAGTAGGTGGTTGTCCACGGCCTCAATCAAGCGGGTGCCATATTAATGATAAAACATGAACAAATGCATACATTTCTATAAATATTTTCTTCAGAGTCTGTCTATATTTCTGAGATGAGGTATTATGTACAGTATTTACATTAGTCGAACTATTGTCCACATCTTTGTCGCCATATTTGTCACAACGTTTCGGCCGTTGTACGCTCCGGCCTTCTTCAGGTGGTTGGAATTTCGAACCGAACCTTTTATTTCGATCACTGGGGTAGACTGTTCTAGTTCCACGAGCTATGTTTGGTGGAGAACCTTCAGAGGGAAAATTACCAGGAGATAACTGATAACTGACATCCATCAAACATGGCTCGTGGAACTAGAACAGTCTACCCCAGTGATCGAAATAAAGGGTTCGGTTCGAAATTCCAACCACCTGAAGAAGGCCGGAGCGTACAACGGCCGAAACGTTGTGACAAATATGGCGACAAAGATGAGGACAATAGTCCGACTAATGTAAATACTGTAAATATTTTCATGGTAATTGTTCTGATGACCATTCCCTTTTAGCACCTTGACTTTGCAAATTTAAATATTTGCAATGTTACCGGTCCTGACCTGGCATCTCGCCTTCAGTCACTTTCCTATTGCTGTAAGGTAACTTTTCTGTAATATATTCTCACAGCAATTGTTTTGATGACCATTCCTCCTTGGTATCTTGACTTCATGAATTTAAGTGCAGTACTTAATTGGCAGCTAGGTTTCATAATTTCAATGTTGATATTGCTATTTGCAACCATAAGCTCTCTGCTAATAGTTTCTTCTGAACTTTCTGCTTGTAGAACTCTCTTCTGGCTTCCTGCTTTCTTGCCACCTAGCCTCTTTAAAAAATTTAAATGCAATGTCAATTGTCATCATTAATTTCTCTTCTTTTATTAATATTTTTTCTCGGATACTTTCACTCTCAGTAACCCCTTGTCTTAGTGACTTTAATCATTTCTACCCAAGCAAGGTGATAATCTCCAGCTAAAAAGAAAGAAAAAGAAACAAATGAATAAATGAATGTAGAAATAAAAATTTTTTTGTAATTAACGATATCTCCTGACTGATCAGTATATGTTCAGGATTCAAGGAGACAGAAGGTGACGATGAAATTGCATTTAAATTTTTGAAGATCATAGTTGACAGTAAAGCTTGGAAGAGAGTTCCACAAGCGAGAATTGCGAGGGAAGAAACTATTAGCATAGAACTTACGCTTACATCTTCTACTGAACTTCTCGCTTCTCTATATCTTATATTGAGCACTTTTATCCATAAATATATCATACTTTAAAACTATATTTTAACACACGTAAACACGCGCACATATATGATGTTACAAATTTTATATATTAGTTCAAAAATTAATTTTAGTGGATATCCATATTTGAGTAGAATGCTCCAGTTTATTTTAAATAGTATTTATTTTTGTGCCAATACACGTAAAAGAGGCCCTAATTCGCGTGCGGACATGCCTGCCAAATCCAGTTACATCCGGGTTTTCTCCGTTAGCATGAGAACAGCTTGGCATGTCCAGATACAAGCCTCTCTGCAACTTGCCCAGATCCGTGTTTCTGTTAACTGTCTCTTGTCAATAAAAGCGACAGGAATACCAGCAGTAGGCAGGTGGCGAGACTGTCTGGTGAAGTCGGTCCCTTGGACAGTTTGTTTCTCAAATTGCGTGCTGCTCGCCTCACTGTGATTTCTGAGACAGTCTTGTTTCATTTCTTTTCGTTTCTTTCCTTTCTTTGCCTGTTACCCCGTAGTTCTTGAGAGAGCAACCTCAATAAAACCTTGTCGTATTTTACAAGAATTTCCTCTACTGGCCTGCCCACCCTTGGAAGTTTATTAAAGAAAATATGTACTCCGTTCGAATTTGAACCTGCGTTCTCTTATGCAGGCGAGGCTACTGTTTGACCCGGCGTGCTTTAACCGCTCGGTTACGAAGAACTTCACAGTCGAGCAGGGTTCTGTTTACCATGAAAACCATTCGTTCAGCGTCACTTAGCGTCGTTCATAGTTTCTTTTCTTTTCCTTAACTCGCACTTCTCGCTTGTGGAACTCCCTTCCTCTTACTTCCCTGATAACTATAATCTTCAAAATTTTAAATGTAATGTCAATCGATATTTTCTGTTGCCTTAATCCCCGTTCTTGTTTATATATATATATATATATATATATATATATATATATATATATATATAATGGTTTTGCAATATCCACGGTTTCAGGCATTCGCTGTGTGCCTTGGAGCACATCCCGTCAGCTAAAGGGAGACTACTGTAAGCATTTTACATACTTTTCTTTCAATGAACCAAGTTCACAGGTGGGTACAAACGTACTTAATGCACTCATTTTTTATTTTGAAGAAGGGAGGTGCTTGCAAAATAAGAAATGTTTTGCGTAACTTTATTTTAATATAAGAATCGCTGGTAACTTCTGCCAACACCTAATACATGCAATAAGCACATTAATTCGCAGATGGAGATTTTCACAGATAAGAGTAGAGAGAAATGGAGGACGAACGAAATGCCTTCATTCGTATCTGACCTTTCCTTTGTTGGAAAAATATTTATTTGAAGGTTAGGGAGGTCCATTTTCACCTGGGATTGCAAAGATTCTTTCCTCTATCCCTCTCCTCTCTCTCTCACACTTTCTCTCTCTTTTTTTGCTGACTTAATTTACGTAATAATTTATTTTCGTACGTCTTTCAAATGTGCAGACGATGAGATATCGTCTGCACAGAATGAAGACGAAAGAGAGGGGAGGAGGAGTTAAGTTATAAATAATGTGAAGAGAGGACGGAGGGAATAAGAAAGTAACGAGGGAGAAAGGGCTTCTCCTCTTACTCTCTCTTCTTTATGATTACCAGGATTATTTATATGAAAATAAATAAATAAACTAAAATAAAAGCATAAGCCTGCTTCACCTTAATGTTTGTGACATAGAGAAACTACCGTAACGGACAGTGTTAAGAATTGTAATCGCAAGGGTTTGAAAACTTTCAGAATAACTGAATTTAACACGTGGAGGAATGGTTGTATATATATATATATAACTCTCATTATGCTATATATATATATATATATATATATATATATAGCATAATGAGAGGCCACGTATACTTTCTTGATATGTATATAATATCTGGATAAAATAAATGAAACAAAATTAGGTGTTTTTTTTATGAAAGTATTTATTTCTGTGTTTTTGTATATATATATATACACACAAAGAATTAGCAATAATGTGATTAATGGCCAATCACTTCGCTGACAAAGCCTAATGAGACATTAACTTACTATCAATTCCTTGAATAATAAGATCCTTATATTCGAGTTGTTAGATGGAAGACTCATGCCAATCTTCAGGGCGCAATTTTCCCTATACATAGGCAAACACTAAGACGAAATATGTGTAGACCGAAAGATGTTTTTTTTTAATATTTTTATTGACAGTTAAATATATGTTTTAATTCTTTGTATAAATTGTTTCTTTATGATATATAATGTGTGTGTGGATTGAAGACGGAAATAAACAGGAAGTCAGTCAATAATCAAATGACGAAAAATGGTTTCTGAGTCGAAGGATCGGCGCATCCTTCCGGTTAATGAATTAATCCTTTGAAAATAAATATTTAACATTTTTCTCGTTTTATCGTTCTTTTCAATAATAATACAAAAAATCATGAAGAGTATTTAAGTAAAGTATCTAGACGGACAAAATCAGTAAAGGGAATAGAGACAGATACATGCGACATCAGTTCACGACGGCGAGGCATCTATTACCTTACACATTAACTTGTCTTCCTCACAAGCTACGCGACACTTACACTCTTATTTACACTATTTACATTGTTCGGACTGTTGTCATATTCACAACGTTTCGTCCTTCTTCAGGTGATTGGAATTTCGAAATTAACCCTTTATTTCGTCCACCGGAGAAGATTATTCTAGTTCCACACGCCATGCCACTCAATTATCTCTCTAAGTTTTTGTTCACCACTGCAGTAGCAGTGGTGAACAAAACCTTGTAGTACTTACAATTCTTTGAGTCAAATCACTGGATCCAACCAATGCTTTTCATCCACTAAGCTATGTGTCCTTGTGAACATCAGCGTATGAATTTTGGGGACTTATAAACTTAATATCTCAGTATCAATTTTTTTTAAGAGAGCTCATATTGGAATTTTGTTGTTACTATTGCTTTTCTCTAGCCCTCCGTATTAATGGTTCCCATATTGTACTCATTTCTACACTTGGCCCACTTAGGAGATTTTGTGGCCTGGCATATGTGCTGATTACTTAAGTTTTCGTATTTTCCAGTGATGTTCTCTGTTTATTATTTCAACCTCATCCCACAGGCATACACAATAAAGCTGCAAGACCTCATTAGAAATGCTAGCTACAGTAAAGAAAGATCCAACAATGAAAACAGAACGAAAATTGTCGCAGATCCTAATCAAGAACAAGGACTAATTCCCACCTAAGACATACAGGCAGTTGTCACAACGTTGCACCAAGCTACTTCACATATACGGTCTCTCCAAAATTCACAAAGACGGTATTCCGCTCAAACTAATTATTAGCTGTTAAACCTCTGTGTGCCACCCTCTGAGTCGTTTCCTTGTAGATATAATTGACCCATTAATAGGAAAGTCACCTTCATATGTCAGGAACTCCACTCACTTCGAAGATTCTATCCAATCCAACCAAATGGTGAGTCTGGACACCAAGGTACCCACGGAGGAGGCACTATTGGTAGTCAGAGACAGAGTAGTCTTGGACTCATCCCTAGGAGAACGGGCCAATATACCAATATATAACCTGATGGAGATGTTGACTTTCTGTACACAAACAACACACTTCGGAATGGGATCAGATATATAGCGACAGGATGAAGGCTTAGCAATGGTCTCGCCATTATCACCAGCAATGACAAACATATACATAGAATACTTCAAAGAAATGACATTAGAATCCATATCACTAAAGCCAACCCTATAGCTGAGATACGTAGATGACACCTTCCACACTAGGAAGAGGTCCAGTTACTACTAGAGTATGTGAACTCACCATTGCAGTTCACAATGGAGAGAGAAAACAACAACAAACGCGCCTTCCTGGATGTTCTAATATCTCGAACAGAGTATGGGTTCAAGACATGCGTATACCGCAAGCCAACACTCACCAGACAATACCTCAACTTCAACTTCCTCCACCCATACAGTGTAAAGAAAGTGAAGTCCGCTGCTTACAACATCGAGCAATATCATGTGGCGACCCAGAGGCGTATGAACAAGAAACGGATAGTATAAGTAGTACCCTACAACGTAACAACTACCCTGGGTACATGGCAGCAGCTCCCACAAACTGGGGTAAAAGAAGATAACACTCAGAAAACAGCTTCGGTCTGCCTACCCTATGTGAAGGGATTATCGGAGAAAATACAATAGATCTGTAGTCGATATAACATCAGGACGGTCTTCAAAAGTGGCTCGACACTTCGCAGACACCTCTTCCGAGTAAAACCCTCCATAGAGGAGAACATGACTAAGAACTGTGTGTACCTCATACTGCGCATCTAGGGAAAGAAATATAAAGAAACTGGCCGCCCTTTAAGATAAAACTGCAAGAACATCGTAAAGCTGTAACACGAGGGGAAATAGAAAGATCAGGTCTCGCTGAGGGAGATCCCCCACCCCGTGGGATGAGTTTGAAATAATAGAGAACAACAATTGAAAATACGAAAACTTAAGGAATCAGCACATATGCTAGACCACAAAAATCTCCTTAGCCGACCAGGCATAGAAATGAATAAAATATAGGAACCAGTAATACAGAACAAAAAACTTGGAGAGTTGAATTAAAGGAAGATAACTGAGACATCTGGAAGAGGCATGTTACGTGGAACTAGAACAATCTATCCTTGTGGACGAAATAAAGGGTTCAGTTCAAAATTCCAATTATCTGAAGAAGGCCGGAGCGTACTACGGCCGAAACGTTAGGAATATGGCAACAAAAATAAGTACAACAGACAATGTAAATGGGGTAAATAATTAAAATATAGACAGATACTTACACTCTTCCTCACTAAGCTACGTCACACTTACACTTTCTTCCTCGCTGTCTCCCTTACTACTTTTTTCACACATAAACGTGGAGAAATCACTTTCATCTTAACAAACAGCTACAAACAAGGGCTGTAAAAATTTTAACACTCATACTCGCTGAGAAAAATTTAGTCGTAAAAAAGACAAAAATAAAAATATTTTATATGTAAAAAACATTTCTCGCCTTTTTCTTAGCTGTGGGTCGATTCAAATTCGCTACATATATAAAGAACAACATAGCTCCCAAAATATGAGAAGGAAAAAAAAATCATATTTATGTCTATAACGATATATAATTTCGTATAATTTCGTATACTAACAAACGGCATTTAGAAAAATATGGCAAACAAAAATATATCAAACAAATTCCTTGTGACGCGTTTCACCCGTTAGGATGAAACTCGTCATAAAGAATTTTCCAATTTTTCATAATTTATGTCTATACAGATATTATTAAAAAAAAGGAACAAAAACATTTATGTGATTTGTGTAGTGTGTGTATATGTGTTTGTGATGCGCCACGTGGTTTGTTGAAATTAACTAGTCGGTTTGGCACGTGACTAAGTCTTCCAGGAGGTAAATATTGGACATATCTTCTACATATCGCATCTCGGAGCCAAAAAGTAAGAGTGTTTATGTCTCTTCCTTTTATAGTCGTGGATACAACGACACCTGGCCGGCGCAGATACAGTGGGGTAATCGCGCACATCCCCTAATTTCGCATATCTCTGTTCCCGTATATCAATAAAGCTATGATTCCACCGTAGTTACCAAATAAATGTGGAGATGCTCACGTGATGATACTTTTGACTGGCAATCACTGTGCTAAATGCTTTTTTAATATGTGGAAAAGCCTGGCCCGGATCCAAACCACCTCTCTGAACAACGATATAGCATTTATCTAAAAAAGAACAATTAGTCTACAGCATTGAATGCACTCGAAATTGCAGATTTCCAGTGCCTTCTCCCAAATGGATGACTCAACAATGGCTACGAGTCTAAAGAAGTAATAGATTGTTTATTTATTAATCTGACAGATTTTTATCATTTTAAATGCTATTTATAGTGGATACCTGTATTTGAGTAATCATTCCGTTTATTTTAAACAGTATATTTACTTTCGTCTACTGGCCTGAATATAAAGATGTCTCGAATATTCATGTCGGTAGATGCAAATAAATATACCGTTTAAAATAAACGGAACATTTACTCAAATACAGGTATCAACTAAAAATAGCATTTAAAGTGATATATGACACAGTGGATAAAGGCGTTGGTTAAATCCAGTGACAGGACCCAAAGAGTATGAATTCAAGAGCCGGTTAAGGCAGTGGAGAACTTTCAGAGGGAAAAATGAACAGGAGATAACTGATAACTGACATCCATTAAACATGGCAAGTGGAACAAAACAGTCTATCCCAGTGAGCGAAATAAAGGGTTCAGTTCGACATTCCAACCACATGAAGAAGGCCGGAGCGTACAACGGCCGAAACGTTGTAATAAATATAGCGACAAAGATGAGGACAATAGTCCGAATAATGTAAATAATGTACGATACCAATATTTTTTATTCGATTCCCAGTACCCGTTCAATTTCATCACGGATCCCTTACATTGCAAACAGTCCGTTATTTCGGGGAATCAATATCCTCAACGGACAGACTTTGATTTTTTCTCACTTCCCTTTATTCTGAAACATAAAAAAAAACTTTCCCCCGAACGCCCCCAACTACAGCTTCTCTCTCTTCCTTATTACTTGTTGGTTTTAGGGACGCATGATCGAGAAAATGACAAAAAACACCTTTAACAATCCTAATATTTTCACAGATACATACATTTCTGTATAACATTTTATCTTATCGGAGTCCTAAATACTGACTTCAATATTTTTCAATCTCTCTGTGTGACTGCTCTCTCCAACAGGTGGTCGGTGCACGGTCCGAAACTATTCGATCAGTCAGACAGTTCGAGACTACTCGATCAGGCGGTTGATTTTTCCTACTACTTCTTTCCTGTGGTACTTCACCAGTCCGACAATCCCTTCTCCTACACCCTGATCTCTATTTCTCCTTACTGCCTGGATATTAATTCTCTGCCTATGGGGATTGACTTCCATCGCCTCGTGGGAGCTTTCACACCTGACATGGGATAGGATCGAGGTTTCCGACATCGCTATCCCGGCAGCCTCTTCTAGGATTGCCGGGTCCTGGCTAATTATTTGAGTTTTCACCTGCATACTGTACAGACATCTCCTAAATATACTAAGTAACTGCTTCTCCATTCCTGAACTCCTATTAGGTCTAATCACAAGGTCCTTCTTAAACAGGGAGAATACGTTAAATACTCTCTCCTTCTAATTGTTTGATGGGCGACAATCGCTGTAACGCTCCCGTAAGATCTACGGTTTCCGCGTAGCATCTGTCCTTCAGTGTCCTCAACTCTCCCCATGTTGCACCTGGCTTGTCTCAAGGAAATTTCCTACCAACTCCACCGCATTCCTCTTACACACAACTGATATGCCGCAAGGGTCTTTTTTCTCTTCGGTATTTCGGCAGTCAAAAATTATTTTTCGAAATCTCTCCTCCACGCTTGATACATTTTCTTCTGCCCATCGGACCTTGTGATGATAGCTTATGGATCAATTCGGTGACCCACACCTAACATTCTAGTTTCGTTCGTGTGAGAGTGCATTTGCAAACATTTGGGGGTCCATGGCGGAAAGAAGAGAGACAAACTACAAGAAATCAAATCAAATACTTACTGTGATTTCTGCTTTTGCTCGGTCATTTTCTCACGGCTGGGACCGTCGAATCGAAGACTGATGTTGGTCACGACACCAATAATTCATCGCCTTGTCAGCTGGGGCTTCAGAATACGCCGGCTGTACCTCTGCAGAGGGGTAAGACCCCACCCCAATGAGGCCACACACACTGTAGCCAATCACCCTCACTCCTTTTATATTCTATTGGTAAGCCATACCGGGTAAAAAGAAACCAAATCCGCGTCCTGGGTATGACGATAAACTACATCCGGCAGCAAGGCCTCTGATCAAGAGGTTTTGAGGAGCGTGGAACCACCACTTAATTGTTGGTGTTCCCAGGTTCACTCTGACCCGGGGTAGTAGCACCTGTTAGGGTCCCAGCTATGAGCAAATAGTTACCCCCCCAAACTGGGTTCAAAACACCATGAAAGTGTAAAAATAGGTTTCATTACCTATTTTTTGAAAAAATTTTTATTACGAACAATAAAAATCTTGCCGGCCTTAAATAACCTATTGAGGTTGATATGCTGTAAAAAAAAAATAAACCTAACCCAACCTAACGAATAATTCAGCCCTGTAAGTGGTGCAGCGCAGACCAGATGCCAGTTTCGTGTACAAGGTGCAGCTTCTTCCAGTCAAAAGCTTGTGGCTTAAAAAATAACTTTTTGGTCAGCTTGTTACCACAAATGAAAACGATGAAAATTTTTTAGCAGTAGACCAAATTCTATTCTCGGGTTGTTAACTACTACAGGAGACGAGCGAAGCCGAGATGAAGCGTAGGTGAGCGGGGTTAGGGTTAGTGGTTAGTGTCCACCTAACATTCATTGGGTCCTTTGGTCCGCCTAAACATATTGACCGTGATAGTTCCCGAGTTGCACAGAATTAATTTGAGGAGCATTCGGGAGACTTCCGTCGAACGGGGAGGCCACCTCGTTCGCCCCACATTAGTCCATTCGAGCATTTATGGAACGTAATGGGAAGGTGTATTCGCATCCAAGATACCCTCACCAAGCAAAATATCAGGGATCTGTGGACATCTGTCGATCCGGCAACGCTGAACATCGCCCCAGATATCTTGTTAAGTCAATGTCACATCCAATTTACTGTACTCTGCCAAGCTTGAGTAGATCTTACGCAATATTAGGCACCTCTCCCATGACTTTTGGCATGTTATTAACAGAAATGTGGTTCTACAGAAGGATACTGAGGATACAATCATCGAACATGTAAGTAACGGCGAATTTTTAGAAAAGATGGAAACAAAAAGAAAACTTATACTTAACATCAGGAAGAGACAGTTGAAATTTATAGGGCGCATAATGAGGAAAGGAAGCTCGGAAAATCTGATATTCACAGGACAGATAGACAAGAAGGGCAGAGGAAAACAACGCATAACCTAGTTAGTGAGCTTGAGTAAATGAATGATGGAAGAAGGTTTAGGAGAGATAAGAAAGAGATTAAATTTATTAAGAGCTACAAAGGAGAGGAAATTGTGGAGAACCATGATCGCCTACGTCCTGAAGAGACACGGCACATAGAAAAAAAAGTACGCACGCACACGTATATATATATATAAATGTGTGTGTGTGTGTCTGTGTGTGTCTGTGTGTGTCATGTAAGCCCTACACAGCCTACACACACTCCTAACATAATCTGACATACATAAATCACGACCTCACCATGGCAGCATCACGTGCAATAAACCCTTTAGTTTGTAAATATGTCATCACTGATAGCATATTTACACCCCCATCGACACCCACATAGTATTCAAACCACCTGCTTTGACTTGCGGCAGTTCAAATATTTTATATTTACTTTTCTGCCACAAATGCAAAAAAAAGAAAGTATATTGGGGAAACAGGCACGGAATTCCATTTTTGGTGTAATAACATTAAACAACTCATCAAGGACAGCAACAGCAATTTACCTGTCGCTGCACACTTCAACCAACCGAATCACAGCATTGATAACATCATATGCATGCTTTTAGCGTCTTTATTTAAGTGCCAACAAGAAAGACGTAAGTAGAAGTTAAAACACATTTTCAAAATAGGATCACATATTAAAGGATTAAACAGGGATTTAGCTTTACTCAGAGAATATAGTTTCCACAGACAGACTTCAACAACCGTAATCGTGGCAAACTAAATTAATACAACACATGAAGGATGGAATCCCCTCCAAAGCCAACAACAACAAAATTCCCCGGAAGAATGAGTCCCATTTCATTGTTTATTTCTTGTTTTGTTGAAAAAGTACATAAGCGTGTCCGAAAATTCCGACTTTAAAATCTTTCACTTCGTGATTCGGTTTCATCAAAAGGTTTATTAATATATAATAAATATTATCAGTCTTATTGACAATATTTTTATCAATTTTGTTGTTTTTTTTATTTCTCGAATTTCATTAAACGGCCTATTAAATCCGCTTATTATAAGAAGTACACGTGGACCGTATTTCGTTTTAATCATATATATATATATTTCACTAATTATGTCCCTGTTAGTGAAACTATTGACATAATTATAAGAAATATATACAGTAACTCATCTTTACCCCCACTTAAAATTAATCCTAATATATTACGGAAACTACTATTAGCTTGTACTACTGAAGTCCCTTTCTTAGATCATAATAATAATATATATATACAATGTGATGGTGTCTCTATGGGTTCAGTACTGGGTCCGACATTTAGCAATTTCTATATGTCGAACCTGGAAAATAAGATATTTACAGACTTTAAAAAACCATCCATCTATGTAAGATACGTTGATGATATTCTTATGTTAGTTGAAAATACAGATGAAATACTTCAACTACAAAAATGTTTCCAAAATAATTCTGTCCTCAAATTCACGTATGAACTCAATACTAATAATAAAATTCCTTTCCTTGACATATTGATAAACACAAATAATAACAAATTTACTATTTCGCCATATAAAAAACCTACTAGCATAAATTCATGTACACTTAACTACAAGAGCGAATGCCCATATTACTACAAAATAGCAATTATAAAAAATCTAATACACCGTGCAGAAACTAATTCATCCACAAAACAGATTTTTTACAGTGAACTAAAGAATATAAAACAAACACTTGTTAATAATAGTTTTCCAAACTATATAATTGATGAACAAATAAGATGCTTTCTTAGAAATCTCAATACTAAGCAAATAGTACATAATACTGCTTCTACTAATCTCAAACATATTAATCTCCTATATCGTAATCAAATGCATACTAATTATAAACAAGATGAAAATATACTAAAAAAATTAGTAAATACTAACATATCCACAACAGATCCTAGCAAAAGAATTAAGTTAATTATATACTACACTAAATCTAAAATATCCAACTCAATTATTCGAAATGATTCTTCTCCCCCGGTTAGCGATTTGAAAAAACCCAACATAGTTTACAA
>OZ038494.1:6823203-6853203 GCA_964036315.1 Acanthosepion esculentum
CAGGTTTTTGCCAGTGTGTCCGGGTCGAGAATACCTTCTCACCCTCTTCTAGATATAAATACATTTGTTATTAGTATCAATGTTGCATTTAGTAGATAAACATGTTGGAGTAGACATTTTTAAAAAGTCTAATTGTCGTCAACCGGCCTAGGTGTTCAAATGTCTTTAATAAAGACGGCATCTACTTAAAAGCATCCTGATGACGAGCACACAATTTCTTTTTATTCATAACTCTGGAAAACACTGGCCAGTAGTCGACTATTACACAGAGATGTCTACTCAAACATGTGCATCCATTATAACATTTATAATAAGAAGGAATAATAGTGCAATATAAATAATAAAAACCCATTAAGTCCTTTGATATAAATGTGTGCAAAATTAAGTCCTTAGATATAATTATATATTGTAGGAAATGGATTAAATCCGATAAATACTTAATATTTTTTTGTTCATACGTTATTTTTATGGATATACTTAATTAAGCAAACGCTCTGTTCTTTAATTAAACAATATTAATTACACTTACCGACCTGAATGTTCGAGAAATTTCGTAGAAAATATACGTCCTCCGACAGAAATCGAACCTGCATCCTGTGAGGAACGACCATTAATCCTGGCGGGTTTTAACCGTTAAGCCACAGAGAGCTTCTGGTTAAGACGAGATCGAATTAATGCTTTTAAACACATTCTTTTGCCGACATTTCTCTTTCATTTCATTAAGTGTATCCATAAAAAATAACGTATAAACAGAAAAGATATTAAATATAAATGAAAACGGTCGTTTTTTTCTAACTAAAAAATTAAGCAATTGCAGAAATTAAAATTTAAATATCTTTGAAGATTTATTTTTTAATTGATGCAATAAAATAAAGTCAGCTAATAAACAAATACAAATAAAAATGACATTTCCGGACTTTATAAGGTATGAAAAGTTTATAATTGCAATTTATCGACTATGGGACTACGAGTAAGAATTTACACTTTGAGCTTAGCCCATTTTCAAAGGTATGGGGGGGACTAATGATTTTTCTGGTGGGTGGGTGGGTGGTAGACCCCCTCCTTGGCGACAGTCCTGCGTTCCTGCCCACTGCTCAAAATAAGCATGTATTCGAATATTGATTTTGTGTCAAGCTGAGAACTTTTCAACGTACCTTTATATATATATATACATATATTTTTGTCATCCACAGACAGACTGTTTCGCTGTTTCACAGCTCATCAGTGTGGCTAGACGTCCGGTTGCCTCTAGCTACGATCGAAACCCGACTGAATTTGCGTCAGTCGGAACTTCTACCCGCTAAGCCATCAGCGTACGGTACGGGATGGAGGTGAATTTTAGCGTGTTTATTTTTAGATTCGGATAAACACACAGTGACTGAGAGTGACTCAATTCTGTCGAAGAGTCATATATATATATATATATATATATATATATATATGATATTAACTTTGAACATGGACATAATATCTTGACCGTGTTTTGAAAAATGAAAAGATTTTATAAGACATATATACAACAAACTATTTCTTATTTAACAGTTAAAATATAATCCTTGAAAATGGCTAAATGTATAGCCGAAAGCGCTCGGATAAAAAGAACATTCGGACAGTTATAATTTATCATCCGAAAAGAAAAAAAAATTATTAGATCGCATGAGAAATTGTATAGAAAACTAAATAAAAGCACCTTGTCTGTTGTTTTCAATGAAATGTGTATGAAAGAAGGATTGCTGCCTAAATACACAAATATATATATATATATATATATATATATATATATATATATATATATATATATATATATATATATATAGTTAAATTCCCAGATCAACTCTGTGGACAAGACATATTGGTATAAAATGACAATTGGAAAAATCTCTTACTATAAATGTAATTTACATTAACCAGAAAAAAAAAGCTTGGACAGAAGCGTCTATGTTTTTAAATTTGGATTTTAATGTAACTATAACAGAGATATTTCGATTTCATTTTTGGGTTGAAAAAGTCGGAAGACAAAACGCGTCAGCAAAATCTAAGATTTTTTCAATTGTCATTTTATACCATATATATATATATATATATATATATATATATATATATAGTGGGAGAATAAAGTTTAATAAGCTCGAACTCCACACTGTAAACTTACTATGTAGCAGCCACACATATTTATTACTCCCTCTGTTCCGAAATAGTTGTTCCATAGCCGGAAATCTCATGTGGAATATACTAATTCTTAGTCGAATTGTTTGCCGTTTACATTAACAGGTTAGCATTGATGTTCCTCAAGTATTTATGTTAGCTTATTCAGGTAGAATAATTTGAAGCGCAAAATATATCACTTCTTCACCACATTAAAATTGTATTTTTTTTCAGACCACCCGATGGCAAGAGATTATGATGGGAGAAGAGAAGTCAATTGGCAGAAATGCTAAACGAAATTGCAAGAAGCACGAATTGACAAATAATGAACGTAGTGCTGTGTTGCAAGCACTGCTGGAAAGATCCACAGATCGTGTCCTGAAGCGTGGTGCAATAAAACAGGTTGCAGATGAATTAAACGTAGGTGCAGAACGTCTGGGTTTGCAAATTGAATTAGTTTGCCAGCCTCCAAATAGTCCTGATCTCAATGTCCTTGATCTGGGTTATTTTAATGCAATTCAATCAATTCAGCACCAGCAAGCTCCAAATAATGTTGACCAGCTCATTGAAGCAGTGGAAGAAAGCTTCAATAAACTGCAGAAGTCGAAGCTTAACAATACTTTTCTAAGTTTGCAGTTAGCAATGAAACAAGTTATTTTAGTTGACGGCGATAACAACTAGAAACTCCGGCACATGTCTAAAGAGAAGCTTGAAAGAGAAGGAAAACTTGAAGTATCCATTTCTATTTCTGACGAGTTGCAACAAAAACTGTTTTTATTAAACTAAACTTTCCCCAGTTATTTTTGTTATTAATTTAACTGTTTATGTATATCAGTTTCGATATACTTCAAACTTATTTATATGACAATTCACTAATATTACTCATTTACTGTTGAGTATGGGAATAAATGATATTTTTTTGTTCTTTTTGGTGTTTTTTTATCTACTGGAACAATTATTTTGGAACAACATGAAAATATTTTGAAACAACTATTTCGGAACGGAGGGAGTATATACTTGCTTTTAAGCGAGAATATAATAAATATCATCAGTTTTATTGACAATATTTTTATCACTTTGTTCTCTTTACATGTTTTCCCTAGCAGGTTATTCTGACTTTATCCTGTCAGTTGACGCGGCTTAAGAAGTGGTCACCCTGATGCAGGTTCGATTCTTGTCGGAGGCTGAATTGTTCTTTAGTAGGACTTCTTAATTTAGATCGCTTATTATTACTGTTTAATAAAATACAAAAGCAGGGTTAACAACTCAGACACATGTACTGCCTGATGATGGTCACGACACCGGAAACCCGTGTAGCAAAAATATGGAAAAAAAAAATTGTAGTAATAAGAAATAATGTAGGATAAAGTATCATTGCAAATAGTTTCTGTTGTTTACATTTCAGAATAAGTGTTGTCTACCGGTTTGGGTTTTCGTTTCCTTAATAAATTCGTCATTCACTGCTTCATTTCTTATTTCCTGTAATGTGACGGGGAAGTTTCGAATTGTACTACATAATGATGTTCTAATGTCTTCCTCATGTCGTAGAGCTGCAATTGCGGAATCTTCTAATGGCTCCGTTTTCTTTGGTATTAGTCTCGAAAGACCATCTGCATGCCCGATTTTGTTTGATGGAAGATACTCAAATTTAAAGTTGTAGTTCAATAAAATTGTACACCATCTTAGCAATCTATTCGCAGTGTAGACAGGTAGACCATTCTTTGATCCAAATATTGTCAATAACGGCCTGTGGTCCGTCTGCAATGTGAAAAATCTATCGTAAATATATCTGTGGAATCTTGTAACCGCAAAAATAATCCCCAGCCCTTCTTTTTCGATTTGCGATTCATTTTGTTCGGCTGGTAATAATATTCTTGATGCATGCGCGATGGGTTTTAGTGTCCCATCCGGCATTTTATGAAGTATACATGCCCCAACACCATAGGCACTCGCGTCACTCGCGACTATTATTTCCAACTTTGAGTCATATTGCGCTAAAAATAAATCTGCTGTTCTTTTTCCTTCTTCAACAGTTCGTTTAGGGGTGCGCGTAATTTGTGCATGTTAGGAATACATTCTTGGTAATAATTTACTAAGCCCAAGAAGCTTTGTAATTCTGCTATATTTTTGGAGCCGACATTTTTTTTTTGCCGTTGCCCTTTCTGGGTCTGGTCGTCTTCCTTCTTCGTCAATAATATGGCCCAGATATTTTATTTCCTTCATAAAGAAGCCACATTTATTTTCTTTTACCGTAAAACCGTAGTTTTGTATTCTCCTGAAAACCTCTTGAACGTGTTCCCAGTGTTGTTCAATATTTTTGCTATTTATCAGGATGTCATCCAGGTATGCAATCGTGAAATCCAGTCCGCTTAGCATAGTATCCATTATTTGCTGAAATATTGCCAGCGCGACCTTGATCCCGAATGGTAATCTTTGGAACTTATATAATCCTTTTTGTGTGTTTATGCACAACAACCTCAAGCTTTCCTCATCTACTGGTACTTGTAGGTATGCTTCGCTCAAGTCTATCTTTGAGAAAAAATTTTCCTCCGTTCAATTTTGTGAAAACTTCCTCTGGACTAGGGAGAGGATAGTGATAATCTTTAATCGCTGCATTCAATCCCGTTGAGAAATCAGCGCATACTCGTATCTCACCCGATTTCTTTTTTACGTAAACCGTAGGTGCGGCCCATTGACTATATTCTACCTTTGTCAATATAGCGGTTTTCACGAGTCTATCCAACTCTTGGTCTATTTTTTCTAGTGATGCAAAAGGTACATTCCTTTTCTTCTTGAAAATGGGTTGTACATTTTCTTTTAGTTCTATTTTTGCCGCCATTTTTTTACACCTTCCGAGGCCGGCTGAAAATACTTCGTGGAAACTTTCCTTCAATTTCTCCTTAAATTTCTCTGCCTCGGTCGTTAAACTTTTCACTTTTTGGCAGAATGTACTTATCGGTAAATCCCAGAGGTCAAATTTCTGCATCCAGTCAGTTCCAAATAAATTTCCCGTATTTTTAAGAACGTACATTTTTAATTTTTTGGTCATTCCGTGAATGTCACATTTGTGATAACTTCTCCCTCAAATTATATTTTTCTTTCTGTTACCGACCTGGCTATTTTTTCGGTTCTCAACATGCTCGGTTTGTTTAATTTCTTCCACGTCTGTAAGTTAATAATTGTTAAATCTGATCCGGATTCCAATTGTACTCTTATTTTTTTGTTTAACATTTCTACTTGTACGTATTTTCGTATATTTGTCTCGTCCGCTTGGTCAGTTCTAGTGACTCTTACTCGGCTTCTGTTTTCTTTCCTAGTCCAACAATGCGAACTTTTATGTCCCACTTTATTGCACGACAGACAAGTCTTAAAGCAGTATGGACAATCTTTGTACCAATGCAAAGTCCCACAGCGATAGCATGAACTGGGGGGGTAGTTTTTCCGATATTTCATTTGATTTTTTGAAGTAGAATAATTTGTTTTTGGTTTGTTTTTGAGGAGGGACAAAAACGTGTTTGTCGTTGTACTTTTCGTATGTGAGCGACGCCAGATTCTTCTATATCTTTCGAGTCCTTTTTTACGCTTATACATCTCTGACAGTCTTCAGCCAATTTTTGTAGCGTCAATTCTGGTTCACTCTCAAGTTTTGTTAGAATTCTCCGTCTGATCTCCGCATCTTTAGTCGAAACCAGGCCTTGGGCGAATATTAAACATTTAAAATTGTCCGGGCTGAGTTCAGATAACTTAAAGTAATCGCAGTGTTTGTTTACTATGGAAGCGAATGTTATATAGTCTTCGCTATCCTTTTTTGTCAGATTTAAACATTTCCACCTTTTGTGGAATGGTGAAGTGTTCGGACAAAATAATTCCGTTAAAAGTTTTACGGCTTCCTTGAAAGTCAACTCATTCGTTTTCCTTAGTAGGATGTAGTCTACGAATTTAGTGTATTCGCTTGACCCTAGTTTTCTCAGTAGTAGACGTACTTTTTTCGCATCTGACCAATTCCCGCAATCAAACTCATATAAACCTTCATATCTTCTGAAGTAATCTGCGAAGGTTTTGTCTTCGTCCGGTGGATAAGTGAAGTCTTTGATAGAGCTCCATATAGTATTTTGCGAGAATACCGCTTCATTTTCAGAATTTTGCCCTTTATTTGTTACTGCCCGTAGTAGTAATTCTTGTAGTTCATGATGCTGCTATTCGTTTTTCTGTTGCTGCTCGAATTGCATTTTCATTAGTTCCAATATGGTTGTCTTAAAGTCTTCCATGTTTACCGTAATTTTGTGTAAGTATTTTTCTTTAGTGTAGACTCCAGGTCTTTGTTACCTGTTGTTCTGGAACCTTAGTATGAAAAAAATTTTCCTGCGTAGAATTCGTGTCTTTGTTACCACTGTAAAGTTTGTGTCCAAAAAGAAAATTTTTCTTTTTTCTTTTTTTTATGTTCGCGTAGAACTTGTTTTTTTTTTCTCACTACCTACGCCGCCTCTGTTATGGACGACCGATAGCAAACAGGTTTTTTGTAGATTCTCCGCGTAGAACTTGTTTTTTTCAATATTCGCGTAGAACTTGTTTTTTCAATATTCGCCTAGAACTTGCTTCTTCAGTAAACTTTTAGTTTTCTCCGCGTAGAGTTTGTTTCTTCAGTATCCTCGTCGCCACTGTTATGATCTAATATCCTCGCACCACTGTTATGGTCCAAGGTTAGGACCAAGGAAGAACAACACGAACACAAGTGTAGGAATAACAAAGATATATTAAACAGAATAATAATAATACAAGAAGTTGAAGGTGTTAGTATGACTGTCAGTCTGGTTTAGAGTGAACTACTAATTGTCTCGACTCGTTCCGTCTCGACTCGTTCCACTTCTATCGTCTCTCTTGAGAGGCGCAGTCTTTATAGTGTCAAGAAGAGTTCATTGTCGTTACAGGTAAGTTCCCATAACAATTATCTATCTAAATCTCTACTTAGTCTGTTCCTATCTATCTATCTATCTATCTATCTATCTATCTATCTATCTATCTATTGGTACGTGTCTAACTGTTGCACAAGGCCATCGAGAATGGAATTCACTAGAAGTGTCTTTTTATGAATCAGGAAGAGGCTCTCGTTTATTTTTTGCTTTGTCTGCTTTTATAGAATTAGTGCATGACTCGAACGCAGATGTCATGGTCTGCGAAGCTAACTTGTTAACAGTAGCTCACCGCCAACTTATATGAGAAGAAGAGTTAGACGATAAATATTGGAAGAATAGAAAGGAAGAAGATAAAAAAGAACGGGAAGAAAGAGGAGGAAGAACGAAAGAACGAAAGAAATAATAATATGTAATAATAATAAGAAAACGAAGTCGCTAAAAAGAGAATGACAATAAGAAAGAGAAGAAGAAAGAGAAAAATGTAGATGAAAAAGAGAATGAAATAAATATAAAGGAAGAAAAAGAATAAATAAAACAAAAAAGAAGAACGAAAGAAAAAGGAGCAGATAAAAAGAAAGAAAATATAGTAACAATAAAGGGAGAAAAAGAACAACAAAAACAATAAGGAAAGAACGAAAGAAGAAAAAGTCGATGAAACTAAAGAGAAGAAAAACAATAGAAAAAAAGAAGAAGAAATAGAAAACGAAGAAGAAGACGATGAAAAAAGAAGAAGAGGAAGAAGAAGAAAAGGAAGTAGAAGACGAATAATAATAATAATAATAAGAAGAAGACGAACAAAAAGAAGACGGGAAGAAGACGACAACAACGATGAAGGAGAAGACGAACAGGAAAAAGACGAAGAGAAAGAAGGCGAATAATAATAATAATAATAATAATAATAAGAAGAAGAAGAAGAAGAAGAAGAAGAAGAAGAAAAAGACGGAGAAGAAGGAGACGAAGTAGGAGAAGATGAAGAAGAAGACGAAGAAGATTAGGATGAAAAAGACGAAGAAGAAGGCGAAGAAGAAGACGAAGAAGATGAAGAAGACAACGAAAAAGACGACGAAGAAGAATGCAATGATTGGATAAAAAAGGAAGAAGGAGAAGAAAAAAAGAAGTGTAGATAAGAGAGGGAAGAAAAGTATTAATAAGGGAAGAGAAGATGAAAAAGCCTAACACATTTGAACATTCCATGTTTTTCACACCCCTACTCAACCCCACCCGGCTAACCGATTCGTATTTCCTTTAATTGTTGGAACATTATCAGGAAACAAGATTAGATTGACGTCATCCGACAAACTTGAGTAACACAATAGAAAGAAGCTTCACCTTCAAAAATCCCTGACAATAGCTCAATGGTTCATCGTCTGAACTAATGAACACGAATTTACGGTTCAAGTTTTTAAACCCGATCCATAATTTCGGTATATTTCTTTATCTCTCGGCCCTTTTTTTCTAATTGAACAGTTTGCCAAGGTTAACAATAAAAAGAGAAACTCCTTAAAGAAGGCCAAAGAGCTCATCGTTCTAAATGTAAAAAAAAAGAGTTCATTATAGCCCGAATGACAAATATTAATTTCAGAACTTTAGATAACATCTCCAGTTCACACTCCTCCCCGGCCTCGTCAGATTCACA
This sequence comes from Acanthosepion esculentum, assembly GCA_964036315.1. Taxonomy (NCBI): domain Eukaryota; kingdom Metazoa; phylum Mollusca; class Cephalopoda; order Sepiida; family Sepiidae; genus Acanthosepion; species Acanthosepion esculentum. Next base: position 6,831,898 of record OZ038494.1, read on the forward strand.
CTCCTCCCCAGTCTTTTGAACAGGAGTAGAGGTCTATCCCTTGTTTCCTGTTTAGGATTGTCTTTCCGGTTCCTTCTAAAGTCTTTATCATTTTCTTTCACGCCCATTAGCCCCTTGTATCATGGTAACATTGTCGCCTTGCTTGGGGTGAATAGATAAAAAAAAACGACTTGAGAACTAATTAGCCGAAATGTTGTGTTGGAATAATTTATTCAAATAATTTATAGAATGATAATTATTATTGCCTCAATTGTTGGGATAAAAGAGCTGCTCCCTTGGCATGACAGAATCATGAAGTAAATCTAGATTCAAAATAATGCCTGGGTTATCTCCCAAACATCCCAATTTCGTATATAAGACCAAGAGATACTTTTAGCTATTTTGCGGGAAGCGGGAAAGCAAGAACGAAGACCATTTATTGGCTATAAAATATGTCCAGGATGATGCACAGTACTGCAATATTGACTACGGTGAACAATGTAATTAAAGGTGAAATGTAAAATTGTACAACAGCTATGGGACTGCTTCGGGACAGTCACTCTTTTCTACCCTTGAGACACCGAGTGACGTTTATTTGTTTCGTAATGCTGTTGGTGTTAACCTATTAGCAGTGAATTACTTTTACGGCGGGTTTTCTCTCATACACGGTATTTGAACGTATCACGCCGGTTTTCGCTGAACAACTACCTCTCTCTAACTGCAACTCCCTAACTGTAACTGTCTAAATGATTCTTGCGCATGCGTACTCCGGTTATACCAATTTCCGTTCGAGAAACAGACATGATTAATTAGCTTCTCAAAGAACCCCCGTTAAATAACTCAGATGGTCGTTTATGAAGTGCTTTTCAGTTTGGGTCTGGATTTTGAAGTTTTCAAAATTTACACGGAAATCAACGAGGACACGACGAACAGGTTGCCGAAATAACGAACCCTAGAGCAGTTGTTCCCAAACTTCTATGGATTGTCGCCTCCTTGCGTACCAAAACATCACCCTATACCCCCCGCCACAAATGTATAGTCAACCTTTGATTGGATTTTTTTGGTGCTAGTATTGCATATCAAATCAGTAGCTTAGTATTTCCCATAATAATTAGTATATAAATCGGATACATTCGTAAAGTGAAGTTAAGGGACACTTCAAGTACAATGTGGGTGTGTGGTGCATGGTACCCACTTTGGGAATCACTGCCCGAGAGCGACCGAAAATACTGTGAACCTTTTGGCAAAACCATTAATCATGTTGTGCCAACTTCCTTGGAGTTATAGAGTTGAACCTGGGTGTCCGTTATGCTGAATCTTACTAAATCTTGCTTAGTTTTTTTAAATTTTTTTTTTAAGCGTATCACCCCAAGCAAGGGGTTATAGAAGGGTTGGAGGAAGAGCAGATAGGAGTGGTAAAGGAGAGGATGTGGAGAAAGAGAAAGACAGTGGGTCGATCAAGGCAAGGGGGTTACAGAAGATTTGGAGCGAGAGCAGATAGGAATGAAAGATGAAAGGATGTGGAGAACGGAAGTGGATAGATCAAGCAACTGGAGATGTCGATTGACGGTACACTTAAACCGCTGGAGATTGTATTTGTCAGGGAAACAGGAATAGGGAAGGGAGTTCCATAGGCGAGATGTGCGAGACATGAAGCTATTGGAGTAGAAGAGACGTCTACATCTAACAGTTTCAACGGTGTAGGGGTGGGAACGGGATGCCAGCCTCGTAGGACGTTTAAATTCATTAGGCCTAGGGACAAGCGAAAGCAGCACCTCGGAGCAATTACCGTGAAAGTATTTGTAAAAAAGACAGAGCGAGGCGACATCGCGTCTGTGAGAGAGCGACTGTAGACGAGATGACAGATCAGGGCCAATCACATTGCATATCCGTCTCTGGATCTTATCAAGAACCCTGAGGCAAACATCAGGGGCCCCAGACCATATATGGCAGCAATACTCCATGCAAGGGCGAATGGTCGATTTATAGACTTGGAGGATCGATTCCGGGGAGAAAAATTTCCTGGCTCGGCACAGGGAACCAACTTTCCTTGCGGTGGATGATGCAACTGACTCGATGTATTTGTTCCATCTCAGATCAGCGGACAGCGTGAGACCGAACAGCCGCAGAGAGAAGCTCTCGAGAAGTTGGTCTTCAGACATTCTAATGGGATGCAGGGATGGATCCTTGTGGTGGTTAATAGAGAGCAGTTTTGTTTTAGAGGCGTTAAAGTTAACCATCCATTTCTCGCCCCAGTTCACAACCGATTGGAGGTCCTTTTCAATTTGAGCTGCCAGGTTAACTTTGTCAGCATCACTAGATTTGTGTTTGAGGCAGGAGTAAATCGTGGTGTCGTCAGCGTAGATGCCGACTTGGGAGTCTATGGCGTCAGGAAGGTCGTTTATAAATATGAGGAACAGAGTAGGGCCTAGGATGGAGCCTTGAGGAACACCTGCGTTAGTGGGATAGGAGCTGGAGATGAATTCACTGAGAACTACCTTCAATTCCCGGTTTGACAGGAATGATTGTATTAGGTCAAACAAACGACCTGTGATACCATAACCCTGGAGCTTGCGAAGAAGGCCGGCATGCCAAACTCTATCAAACGCTTTGGAGATGTCAAGGGCCACGGCACGAGCTTCACCGTTATTATGGATAGCTTGGTAGACAAATTCAGTGATGGCCGTAAGCACATCGGCAGTAGATCGGGCAAAGCGGAAACCATACTGCTTGTCTGAGAGCAGATCATCGGATATCAGATGATTAATCACTTCGGTGTTGATAATGGCCTCGAAGACTTTGCCGAAGAGGGGTAGGAGACTGATAGGACGGTAATTGGAAGGGTCGGAGGGGTCACCAGAGTTCTTAAAGACAGGAACAATGGTTGAGGACTCCCAGCAGTCAGGAAAACAGGACTCCTTGAGGCAGCGGTTGTATAATTTAGAGAGGGCAGGCGCCAGTTCAGATGCGCATTTCTTCAGGACAATGACTGGTATCCCGTCACCACCAGTAGCCTTGTGGTGATCTAAGTTAGAAATAATGCCCAATACCGACGACGGGGTTATGTGCAATCCGTCCAAGAGGGCCTCAGTTCTGGGAGGGAAATCGGGCAAGGGTACCCCGGAAGAGTCTAGCGTTGAATTGGAAGAAAACTTCCGAGCAAAGCATTCAGCCTTGTCGGCAGAGGTGGCCAGGACCTCTTGAGTTCAAACTCTTCTGAGGTCCAAAACAGAAAGAAAAGGAAGTAACAGAACAAGAAGATAAAAAAGCAGAATTTCCTACAAATTTAGAGAGATATACGATTATCTTTCAGTAGTTATTTGTGAACCTCAATTCATACCACTGAAAGACCGTCGAAAAGAAATCCAACGACGCTTGTGAATCGTCAACTTCTTTCGACAGTCAAATGAAGCGAAGTGAGTAATTTATTGATAATAAATATAATTGTTTTTATGAGCCCAACAGAATTGTAATTAGAATTTTGTTATCTTGCCCAATTGTAAGGCGCACAAAGAAAAATTTTGTGCAATCTTGTTCTATAAATTTTTTATTATTTGCTATTATTATTTTTTATGTCATTTAATAAATTTTTTTTTCAAATTTCACACCGGAGTAAGAGTCATGTGTTTTTTCGTTTGCACGATTTAATTTAAATCAAAGGGAAAAATTTTACAGTCGGGAGGTTAAGCCCCTGGGGATCTCTTTTGATCAAAAGGAAATATACTTATCCAAGTACTTTTCATGAAGTTTGCGGCCATTTTCTACTGGCCAGAGTGAGAGCCTATAGCTGGCTGCCACGAATAGGCAGGAAGATTCTATTGGCCAGCGTGAGAGCCAACAGTTGACTGACACGAATGTTAACTAGCATGCTAGAATGCAAAAAAATCGATAGCTGCATTTGTCACAAGTGGGAAACATTTAAATCTACATGGCACTTTACTCCAATTGGCACATTCGCTTGCTTAAACTCAACGTTGATTCTGATTCCGCAGAACTGGGTTTGATGTGAAAAAGTATTTGTTGTTAACATTCTTTTTTCATTCGGTTTTTCCAGTTACGAGTCCTTTTTTTAAAGCTGATCGTTTTGTGTTCATTTTGTTTAATTCTTTTTTCGTAACAGGTTTAATGTTTAGTATAGAGCTTAGAAAAAATTCGCAGTGGGGCACTCCTTTAAAGGCAAGGAAGGGCAAAAATATTTTAAGTCAAGTGATAGCGATTACTGTATGAATCGTACGATTTTTGAATCAAGCCCGGGCAACGCCGGGCCATACTGCTAGTTACACATAATATCCAATGTCGATAGCACGACTCGGAGTTTCATGCAAACTTGCAATCTTCAGGTGCTGGATACAGACTATATATATATATATATATATATATATATATATATATATATATATATATATATATATATATATATAGAGAGAGAGAGAGAGAGAGAGAGAGAGAGAGATTCTTATCCTTGGAGAATGCTAAATTTTTTTCGGCCTAACACGCTTCCTAAAATCTATCCAAATAGTCAAGTATCGAATTTCTCGAGGAAGTGGTTCTTGGTCGGGTTGAGAATGTTTCATCCCCAAGTAATATATAACATTTTACTCTATACCAAAAAATATGTTACGAGGAATTTACTAAACATAGTGCCAACATACAAGCACGATGCCCTTAATAAATATCGAACTCAGTACACTTACGAAATAGCATACACGACTATCTGGCTTCCTACTGACAAACCTTATAACCAAACTTATAACTAAACAAGACAAGGGGTTTCATTCGGTATCCATGGTGTGGGTGGGGTGCTGTGTCCGTTTACCTTTCGCCATATAGGCACTTGTTCGTACTTGTGTTGATTCTTCTGCTTTTTCGATTTTATTTATTTAGCAGCTTTACATTCCTCTATCCCCTAGGAGGCTTTTTTCAGTGCTGCAGGTAAAAATAGAATCAGATTAAACGGTTTTCCGAATGTCAGTGATGGTGGTTGCCTTTCTTAAAATGTCAGACAAAGCCAAGTTCGAGAATTTTAAATAAAAACGAATCGGTAGGGAAAGAAAAAAAAAAGACCGCCTTATCTGCAATTGAGCGTACCGTAGTACTGTGATTTGCAAATTCGTCTCGCTAGCCATTTTCCTACATGGTCGTATTGCTGTAGACCAGTGATTTGCAAGTACCGTATTTTTCGGAATATAAGACGCGCCAGTGTATAAGACGTACCCTTATTTTGAAGACAATTTTTTTGAAAAGAAAAGGAAAAGTTACTGTTGTATTTCCAAGGTTTTTATTGAACAAAAATTCAATTTGATATGTTAAAATTAGTAACTATTGCCTTAAATGTATATTGGTTGGTTTATATATGGTGTATACATTGGTTTATATATAATTATATATAATCATAATATATATATATATATAATTATAATATATATTTAATTATATATTGGTTTATAATGAAATGGATTAAGTTCGAAAATTATTTAATATATGTCTTATTTATAAATTATTTTATAGATATAATTTATGCTCTGCTTTGTTTTTTAATTAAACAGTATTAATTACATTTACCGGCAAGATCGTTCGAGAAATGTCGTAGAAAATATGCGCTCTCTGACAAGAATCGAACCTGCAACCTTTATGGGAACTGTCATTTGATCTGACATGCTGTTAACCATTCAGCCACAGAGAAGCGTTTGGTTAGTAAAGTCAGAATTCTACGAAATTTCTCGATCATTCAAATCGGTAAATGTAATTAATACTGTTCAATTAAAAAACAACATTTACTTAAATAATATCAAATGAAAAATAACGTATAAACAGAATATTAAATATTGGTTTATTTATTCGTTTAAATACTTACAAAACTTTCATTGCTTTCATTATCGCTTGGAAGGAAGTCAGACATTTTATTATTGGATCCAATATTATGATAAGAAGGAATGTCATTGTCGGTCCTATCTATTGCCTTACTAGTACACTATTCCTTAAATGACTTAATCACCATATCACTCCCCACCCCAACAAGTTTGTTACCCCCATAGATTAAAAATACAGGTTTCAGTTCGAAATTCCTTGAAGGTTACCCGGATGAATGTCTTAATAAGTGTGATATTAACAACTAAAATAAGGATTATAACCCGGGTATATATAATCAAATAAGTCCTCTGTATAATAAATAAATAAACTCTTTTACCTGGTAGAACCGCTAGTATTGAAACTAGAAAGCTGCTTCTCTAACCCTAAAGATATTCCTTCAAATGCGGATAAAGACCGCGTCCTTTCGATGTGAAAAGCCAAAGACGCGTTACAGTAACGTTCATTCAATTAAGTCAGCAAAGAATTTCATCTTTCGCCATTCTGTTTCTGTTGTTAAACACTCTTGAAGGGAATTGGAATTTTCCCCATGAAGATGATGAGTTTGGCAAATGACAGACACTTGAACAACACACATAAAGAATGAAGCAAAATAAAAGTTGTTCGAACGATTTTCTGCAGCTTTTTTTATTTGCTGGAACAGCGTGTCTTCATGAAGAACTTGTAAGGCTTTTCGTTCCGAACAAGCAAAGCCCTCGAAAGATGCGGCTGTCATCGGTAATCATAATATCCAGAAGTGCTCATTCACAACACTCAAGTTCAGTACAAATGCCAGCAATTCATTGGATTTGATGACAGCATGCAGAAGGAATTTTAAGGAACAATACAGAACCAATCACAGAACGTTTAATGAAATTATAAACGCCATAAACGCTGACCGTCTCTCTCGAACTGCAATGGCTGAGGCGTCGTTTTCGGCGCTTCGTTAGTAATGGGTGGCAGCTGAATAGAAATGATAATAATTATAATAAAATTACGAATCAATAACACGAATGGAAATAAGTGAAAATTACTAGAATTTAACGTATTTCAATGCGAGCAGAAGAGAACTAGAGTGACAATAGTCAATAAATTAACACAACAAATTACCCAATACTTATGTCGATTGTGTTACTTAGAACAATTACTTCGCTAATTATGTCAATGTAAACAAAGTTGGCAATAATATAAGTGACAAAAACTATAAAAAGACAATGTTGATTATTTATGGCTAATTTATTTAAATAATTCAGTGACAATTGCTTGCGTTATGTGGCAATTGTAAGGAAAAATAATCAGCTAAAATAAGTAATCAAATAATTGTTTTAAAATAACCCGCGAAATTAAGTAACCAAATATCTGATTTAAGTAAAATGATACGCTAGAATAAGTAACCAAATAATTAAATGAGCAGCAAAAATACGTAACGAAATGAGTTTTAAGTAAGATGATCCGCTAAAATAAGTAACCAACTAAATGTTTTAAGTAAAATGATCCACTAAAATAAGTAGCGAAATAACTGTTTTAAGATCCTCTAAAATAACTGTTTTAAGTAAAACGATGCGCTAAAATAAGTAACCAAGTAAATGTTTTAAGCAAAATGATCCGTCACAAAAAAGAAAGCAAATAATTGGTTTAAAATGATCCGCTAAAATAAGTAAACAAATAACTGTTTTAAGTAAAATGGTGCGCTAAAATAATTGTTTTAAGCAAAATGATCCGCTAAAATAAGTAACCAAATAATTGTTTTAAGTAAAAATAGTTAAAATGAGGATTCAAATAATTAAGTAAAATGAACCGTTAAATTGTGTCGCCATATAATTGATTTAAGTAATCAAATAATTGTTTTAAGTAAAAAAGGAACCGCTAAATTAAGTAACCAAATAATTGATTTAAAATGATCCACTAAAATAAGTAAACAAATAACTGTTTTAAGTGAAATGATGCGCTAAAATAAGTAAGTAAATAATCGTTTTAAAATGATCCGCTAAAAAAAGTAACCCAGTAACCGTTTTAAGTAAAATGATTGGCTAAAATAATTAACCAAATAACTGTTTTAATTAAAATGATGCACTAAAATAAGTAACTAAATAACTGTTTTATGATCCGCTTAAATAAGTAACCAAATAACTGATTTAAGTGAAATGATCTGCTAAAATAAGTAAGTAAATGTTTTAAGTAAAATGATGCGCTAAAATAAGTAACCAAATAACTTTTATGATCCGCTAAAATACGTAACGGAATAACAGTTTTAATTAAAATGATCCGCTAACATAAGTACCCAAATATCTGTTTTTTAAGTAAAATGTTCCGCTAAAATAAGTAACCAAATAATTGTTCTCTGGGTATATGTGCCATGGATTAAAAGTTAAATTGACTTATCTTTTGATCGACTTCAAAAATGTTTCGGAGATAAACTGATTATCAGAATGAGAGAATCAGATTTATCTTTGGACTTTGAAATCGATGGAAAGTTAAGTCGATTGAACTTTTATGAATTTATTGATTGATTAGAATAATATTCAGAATAAACGTGATGAAGCTTTAATCCTAAAACGCCAGTCTGTATTCAGCATCTGTCTTTGAATTGTATTGAAGGATTGTGCTGCGCCAATCTATTAGAGACGACTCCCATTGAAAATCTGCATTCAAAATCTAAGTTTGTGATCTGACATCGAGCACCAAACACTGCATTTCTTTACGGAGGTTAACTTTTTGTGCATAATTAGGCTACACTTGTGAGTCCCTTAGTGAGGATCGATCTTATTTGATAATGGTCTGCAGCGACTCGATGTCGATGTATTGAGTTGGACAAAGATTCATGTTAGATGGCATTAGAAGCGTTTTTAAAAAAGGTCGCATTTCAATGTTCGATTTTTGCTATCATAGCACGTGTATTTAAGAAGAGCATTTGTTAAAAGTGGCGCTTTTTTTTATTGAATCTAAAATTAAGGATTAAAGCAGATTATATATTTCTTTCTTTTAGGAATGATCAAAATTTGACTCAAATATAAAAATGATTATGCGATGTATTTGGTGGTAAATAAAAGCCGTTTATCTTCAAATATTCGAACTTTATAAATTAATATTAAAAGCCTGAAAAGAAACTTGCTTCAAACTTTTTTTTTTACAATAATGTTCAACTTTTATAAGGCCCAAGAACCACTGGAGGTAGAGGATTACAGAGTAAGAGGTTCAGTTTATGCAGATGTGTAGAGGAACAGGTTAATATCTCCCTGCTGTCACCAACGCGCCTTTCCTCTTGTTCGTCACTGTGCATCCAGGGAACAAACTTTGCACACATGTTCAGATCTTCATGAATGATTCTGTCTACAGTTGCCACACCAAATCCAAACTGTATGCTTATTGTCTTTATAGATATAAGGCGGACTTCATCCTGAAAATTGCGAATTTTCTCAACCAGCTTTGATGTTCTGACGTCCTTCGACATTTCTCATCGTCTCTCATCTTCTCTCTACCGTACCTGAAACTTTTGTGACAGCAAAAAACATATGCTCAGCTCATACAAGTTAAGCTGGAGCATTTCGTGAAGTTTACTTTTCCCAGTTTAACACAAAACTTTATCGCATAGCGAATTTCCAAATTGTCTTCACGTTTCGACTGCATCCTGCAAACTAGTCAGCTTTGGCAAGCAGTGTATAGGAGGGGGGTATTCAAAGAGCTCTTGCAACCGTCTCTTTCAATTTGGTATGACAGAAGTTGCCAGGTCAACGTATTAGATGTACTCGAATGATAAATTAAAATTACAATAATCTTGGACAGGTACAACTGCCTTTGCTAAAAACTTCCGCCCCTCATAGGTTGACGAACATGCTTTTCTCATTATTTTGTTATTTCTTATTTTTTAATTTATTTTTCCTGTACAACTTCAGCTATCTATCTATCTATTTATCTATCTATCTATCTATCTATCTATCTATCTATCTATCTATCTATCTATCTATCTATCTATCTATCTATCTATCTATCACAGGATATTCATATCTATCTATCTATCTATCTATCTATCTACCTATCTATCACAGGATATTCATATCTATCTATCTATCTATCTATCTATCTATCTATCTATCTATCTATCTATCTATCTATCACAGGATATTCATATCTATCTATCTATCTATCTATCTATCTATCTAAGTCTGTTCATTTCTATCTATCTATTCATTTCTTTCTTTCTATCTATCTATCTATCTATCTATCTATCTATCTATCTATCTATCACAGGATATTCATATCTATCTATCTATCTATCTATCTATCTATCTATCTATCTATCTATCTAAGTCTGTTCATTTCTATCTATCTGTTCATTTCTTTCTATCTATCTATCTATCTATCTATCTATCTATCTATCTATCTATCTATCACAGGATATTCATATCTATCTATCTATCTATCTATCTAAGTCTGTTCATTTCTATCTATCTATTCATTTCTTTCTTTCTATCTATCTATCTATCTATCTATCTATCACAGGATATTCATATCTATCTATCTAAGTCTGTTCATTTCTATCTATCTGTTCATTTCTTTCTATCTATCTATCTATCTATCACAGGATATTCATATCTATCTATCTATCTATCTATCTATCTATCTATCTATCTATCTATCTATCTAAGTCTGTTCATTTCTATCTATCTGTTCATTTCTTTCTATCTATCTATCTATCTATCTATCTATCTATCTATCTATCACAGGATATTCATATCTATCTATCTATCTATCTATCTATCTATCTATCTATCTATCTATCTATCTATCTATCTAAGTCTGTTCATTTCTATCTATCTATCTATCTATCTATCTATGAAAATTTACAGATAAATAACAGACACTAAATTTAGTCAAACACATTCGTTTCCTCCTGCGAGCATAACATAGCTTTACTGTTGCCTCTTTCCGCATGAACACAAATTTTACGATTGCTTAAAATAGGCAAGACTTCTTTGGAGAGCTTTTACTACTCTGTATCATATTCGCTGGTTTTTGTATGAAACATTTAATCTTTCACTCGGCTACTTACTACGATATACAAAACCAACAGAAATATTTCCCGTTACTACAGGATTGGACATGTATCGTTTGTATTGAGAAGATTTGCTCCACTTGATCTCCCCACAAGCAAGGTGATAATGTCACTAAGAACGCAAGGGGTTACTGGGAATGGAAGAGGATGAGAAGACTTTAGGGAGGAGAAAGAACAATAAAAGAACAGGTTTCAGGCAGACAGAAGATGGCGATTGACGTTGCATTTCAAATTTAGAAGATTGCTGGTGGCGGCGAAGCAAGAAACCGGAAGTGGGTTACACAGGCGAGAAGTGCGAGAAAGGAAAACATTAATATCTGGCAAGTGTTTTAACAGGGGATGGAGATCTGAGAAGTAGGAGAAAAGTAACTATAAGAATAGAACGGCCGGCTGCATCTTCTGCTATTTCAACCGTAAATGCTGTCGAGATTGTACGGATGAGCGTTTGTTAGAACAATTGCCATGAAAATATTTATAAAACAGATCGAAGGAAGCGCGTCCATGAAAATGAATGAAGTCGAGATGCCAGGTCAGGATTAATTACGTTGCAGACTCTTCTTTGGATTTTTTTTTCGAAAATATCGAGATACACGGCAGGAGCATTAGAATAGATATGGCAGCAATATTCAGGGAACGGACGAATGCGAGATTTATAAACGTGCAAGATGGATTCTGACGAGAAAAAAATTGTCTGTACGACACAGTGAACCAAGCTTGGTAATAACTAACGTAGTAACTTATTCAATAGTCCCACTTATTCAATATAATCGTCTCATTTATTCAATATATTCGTCCCACTTATTCAATATAATCGCCTCATTTATTCAATATAATCGCCCCACTTTTAAAAAAATATATAATCGTCCCATTTATTCAATATAATCGCCCCACTTATTCAATATAATTGCCCCACTTTTTTAATATAATCGTCCCATTTATTCAATATAATCGTCCCACTCATTCAATATAATCGTCCCATTTATTCAATATAATCGCCCCATTTATTCAATATAATCGCCCCATTTATTCAATATAATTGCCCCAATTTTTTTTAATATAATCGTCCCATTTATTCAATATAATTGCCCCACTTTTTAAAAAATATAATCGTTCCATTTATTCAATATAATCGCCCCACTTATTCAATGTAATCGCCCCACCCATTCAATATAATCGCCCCAGTTATTCAATATAATCGCCGAACTTATTCAATATAATCGCCCCACTTTTTTAAAAGTATAATCGTCCCATTTATTCAATATAATCACCTTACTTATTCAATATAATCGGCCCACTTATTCAATTAAAATATTGAGAAGAGACTATAATGAAGACATCACCAGATATTGGTAAAGGAAATTGAAAAATAATTCTTTTTCTATTTTTCGCCGTAAATATTTTTCTTGTTTGAAAAACTTGCGTTAATTCTTCATAAACACTAAAAATCTGGACAATGTGAAGCGGCATTTCTAAACCCTTTTCTGTATTTTCTTCTTTTTTTTTTAATTTAAGGCACATTTGTAGAATGACTAAAACTCTGGGGCGCTCTTTAATTTTTAATAAAGAAAAATTAGTTACGAAATTTGAAAATATTAAATTTTGATTTGCCATTCCCAAAGAAGATTAGCGGTACAGTTTTCATTTAAAGGGATTTATGAAGAAACTGCTATTTTTCTTAGAGATGTCGATTTAAATTCCTTGAGGAAGGCAAAAGGGAAAGGATTATCCATTCTTTAACGATTAAGGAATTTAGTATCCAGCTTAAAATTTCAAATAGACATGGAAGCCGAGTCTAAAACTAATTAATAAATTATTCTTCTGTTAACTTGGGGCGCACCCTACTACCTTTCAGAGTGCACTGGTTGAGAAATGCTGCTCTAAAGCAATAACCACTAGGGCAGGCCAATTTTGGAACTGTGGCATCGCATTCATTTTGAAAGTTGGAGTTTGACATGATAAATAATATTTTGCTTCTCACTCTGTGTTGTCTGAAGTGTTGACATAGAACTTTTGTTGACATATTAGGTGATATTTAATTTTGTCTTTTATATATATTACTACTCTACAGGGTAATGGCACCCTATTTATCGTCTCCCTTTAGTTGGTGTCTTTTTTTTAATCTTAATTTTCCCAGATGCTAAACATTTTTCTTTCTCTGATTCTTTTGTTTGTAGTTCATATTGAAAACTGAAAAACATGAAGGGAAATTGATACGACTGGTAATAAAATAAGTACATCCCATGTCCCCTCTCGCTTGTAACCATCCACTATATAAACGTTTTCAATGCGAAAGCTGAATTAGTCAAATAAAGCTTCATATGCTGCTGCTTAGAGTTGTTGCTATATTACAATTCGGAAAAAATAAAACACCCACTTAGATTATCACAGTCAATTTTCCTCACGATATGTAAATTCCTTTTAATCAGGGTTTTAATAATGCATCAACTTAAAGATTTTATCAACTGTAAGCAAACGTTTTCTTCAGCCAAAGTTCTCTGGGCGTATAAAATGTGTGTGTAGTGTTTTAAATATTTTTAAATAAATGAATAAATATTTAATTTCTCAGCATATTTTTTTAAGCAAGACGGGGAGCCACTAGCACTCAAGGGGCTACAGAGAGTTGGAACGAGAGAAAATAGGAGAGATAGAGGAAAGGATGAAGAGAAAGATATGGGATAGATATTTTTCTTTAAGCATTTCAACCAAAGCAAGACGGGAAGCCACTAGCACGCAAAAAGGTTACAGAGGATTAGGAGCGAGAACAGATAGGAGTGATAGAAGAAAGGATGAAGAGAAGGATAGGGGATAGATTTTTTTAAGCATTTTACCCCAAGCAAGGCGGGAAGCGACTAGCATGCAAGGGGTTGCAGAGAGTTGGAACAAGAGCAAATAGGAGTGATAGAGGAAAGGATGAAGAGAAGGATAGGAGATAGATCTTTTTTTTAAGCGTTTCACCCCAAGCAAGGCGGGAAGCCATTATCACGCAAAGGAGTTACAAACGATTTGGAGCGAGAGCAGATAGGAGTGATAGAGGAAAGGATGAAGAGAAGGATAGGGATAGATCTTTTTTTTTAAGCGTTTCACCCCAAGCAAGGCGGGAAGCCACTAGCACGCAAAGGAGTTACAAACGATTTGGAGCGAGAGCAGATAGGAGTGATAGAGGAAAGGATGAAGAGAAGGATAGCGGATAGATCTTTTTTTTAAGCGTTTCACCCCAAGAAAGGCGGTGAGCCACTAGAATGCAAGGGGTTACAGTGGATTTGGAGCGAGAGCAGATAGGAGTGATAGAGGAAAGGATGATAGGGGAAATATCTAGGAATCAGGAGACGTCGATTGACATTACATTTGAATAATTGGAGGTTATAGCTATCAGTGAAACAGGAAGAGGGGAGGGAGTTCGACAGGCGAAAATTGCGAGACATGAAGCTATTGGTGTATAAGAGACGGCTACATTTAACAGTTTCGACAGTGTAAGTGTGTGAGCGAGATGCCAGCCTATTAGAACAATTAAATTCATGAAGTTTGGGAACCAGCGAAAGCAGCTCATCGGAGCAATTACCGTGAAAGGTTGTCAAGCAGGGTTTTTAAAAATATTTTAACATTATTTTATTTTGTAATCGTAATTTAATCATTTTAAACAAGAAGTGTTTAGATGTTAGTTTACCACCATTTTGATACTTTAACATTATTTTGTTATCGTAATTTAATCATTTTAAACAAATATATCCTTCATTTTTTTCATCAAGGGACAAGTATGTCAGAAAGAAGTGTTTAGATGTTAGTTTACCACCATTTTGATACTTTAACATTATTTTTTAATCGTAATTTAATCATTTTAAACAAATATATCCTTCATTTTTTTCATCAAGGGACAAGTATGTCAGAAAGAAGTGTTTAGATGTTAGTTTACCACCATTTTGATACTTTAACATTATTTTTTAATCGTAATTTAATCATTTTAAACAAATATATCCTTCATTTTTTTCATCAAGTGACAAGTATGTCAGAAAGAAGTGTTTAGATGTTAGTTTACCACCATTTTGATACTTTAACATTATTTTGTAATCATAATTTAATAGTTTGTAATCATTTTTTCATTACTGTTGGTTCAGACTAGCCAATTTAATTCCACTATTATTTACCTTTCAAATATATTTACTACTCAAATATATTTTCCTTTCAAATATATGAGCAACAATAATAAAAAAAATGTTTTCATATTTTTGGTGATAATTTTACACTTTTATTTTTTTATTACTGTTTTTTCCGACATCCAATGTAAAATATATATGTGTTTATGCGTGTCCTTCTATGGCCGTATCTCTGATGGTCGCTTCTTGTTGTGGGGAAGGGACTTGCATGGTGCAAGTGATGCCGTCGGAAATTCCAAACTCCTGGTAGAGCCACCCTTGACGGTAAGGTCGAAGACCGGGACCCAAATTAAGCACGACTAACGGTGGAACAAGCGGGTGATGATCATAACAGATCTCAACGGTAGAACCAGCGGATGAAGAAGGCTACGCATGACGGACATGCTACAGAAGGCGCCACACGAATATATAACCGAGTCAGCGGCAGTCCGTTCCAGTTTCGTAATTGAAATCTGCAAGTCTCATTCCATATGTGCCGCAGAGGGAGGGCGTGAAATCAAGTGTGTGGGTCACTTCCTGGCATGTTGAGGGCCACCTTAAACAAATTCATGCCAGGGGTACTTTCTTCTAGTCTGATATTCTTTCACCTACAACCAACTCCCACAAAGCCAAAACGACGATAGGGAATGGATGACGGGAGCAGATTTTGGTGAAACTGGAAGCAATTAGTTCTAGACCTGTACGTTTGGCGGTGAATTTAGTCAACACCATCATCATAATGGAAGCGCTCGTCAAAGAAGAAATTAAATTCTTGCATGCGAGATAAAAACAGCGATTTCTTTCTGGGTTGATCATACATAGATATCTACGGTTTATATGCACGTGACACGTGACTGACCAATGAGAATCGACCCAAACATATTTGAAAATACTAGTGTTTTCTGCCTTTTTGTCTGTTTTCTCTCAATCTCTGATGAAGCTTTAATAAAAATGAAACATGTTAGATTGATATACGTTTCTTAATTGTTCTTTATATATATATATATATAATTGATTTGAGGATTTAGGCTAATTTTATAGTAATTAGTCGAGCTTAGAATCCTCAACAGAATGCAGAAAGCACTGGATAGCCGTTTCGTCTTATCTGGGACTCATCAGCAGTGTGCATTCACTACCGAGAATCGAACTCGGATCGCTTCGATTCAACGCGAACGTCATACCAACTGTACCACGGGACTCGGTGACGAAGAAGACATAAACTAGACTCGATATAGCGCCGCTACTAACCTCAGTTCCGTTCACCGATACCCATCCAAGTATACAGAGTTATACAGAGTCTTTATCAAGCCGAAATCAAAGCAGAACGATGCCTTATATTAGTTCGGACGAGGGCGCATTCAAAAGGAGGTACAGTAACCATGTAACTTATCTTTCAAGTTGAGAAAATATTGCAATAGCACCACCCTGTCGAAATATGTTTGTAAAATAAAAGACGAAATGAACCTTCAACCAAATATAACATGGGGTATACCGAGGAAGAGTAAGAGTTACACTGGGTAGAGGTAAATGTTGTAAATTGTGCCAGGAAGAGAAATTGGTCATTTTGATGTTTGCATATTCGCGTTCTCTATTAAGAGAACCGAAATTATGACGAGGCGTCCACACGCTAAAAAAAAATGTTTAATTTCCCAGATGAGATTCACTTCTGACAGAAAAAAACAAAAAAATCTCCATATTTAAGACTAACACCACGAGCTTAGTAAGACTAAATTCTTAACCTGGCCTGACGATCCTTCGATTCGAAGTTAAAACTTAATTAGCTCCAGTTTTATTTTATATGCTGCCCTATTGTTACGATCACACACACACACACACACACACACACACACACACACACACACACACACACACACACACACACACACACACATATTAAAGCATTGGGCTTCAGGGAAAACCGCCCAAAATAATAAAATTTTGCAGACGTAGTAGGAACAGGTTTTCTTTTTCTATGTGATGTGTCCCTTCATAACGTGTGCAATCATGGCTTTCCACAACCTTTTTAGGTTTTAGTAACGTTTATCTTTATTTACCATTCCTTACAACCCAGTTCTTGCATTCATCTATCATCAGGCTTTTGCTTCCCCCCTCCTTTACCCTTTGCCTTCGATATATAATGAGAGGGCTAAATTCTCCAAGTTTTTTTCTCCTCATTATGTTTCCAAGAAATTTCATTTGTTTTTATTTCTTTCTAAATATGTTTCCTTTTTGCTTCCATTTTCTTTCAGCCATCTTTCTAACCCTAACCCTTTCCATCCATGGTGTATCCTCAGTAACCTTTCATAGAACCCCATTTCTACTGCCTTCCAGCATTCACTTCCATATAGGACGATAGATTATTACATAGCAATTCAGTACTCTTTAGTTTCTAGTGAGATTTCTCTGTTTCTTAGTACTTTGATTAGCCTTTTGTTAATCCAATGCGCGTTTGGATTTCAGTGTCACACTTGCCAGATATTAAGAGCTTCTTTTCTCGCACTTCTCACCCGTGTAACTCTCTCTCGAGATTTCTTGTTTTTCTGCCACTTACAATCTTCAAAAATTTAAACGCAACCCCAATCACCATATTCTGTCTTCCCGAAACCTGTTCTTTTATTGTTCTTTTTCCTCACTAAAGTCTTCTCATTTCCTTTCACTCCAAGTAACCTCTTGCGTCTTAGTGGCATTATCGCCTTGCTTGGGGTGAAATGATAAAAAATTAAATCTTCTGTACTTGTTTGATTTTAACATCTCCAAATCTTAGTTGGCGTCTTGGTTCTTTTCTCTTTTTGACATCCAGATATTTTGTAATCTTACAATTGATAATTAGTCCTTTCTTCTCGCTTTTCTTTACTATCCTGTCTAGGATGATAAATCCTGGTTACGAGTTATAAAAAGAGAGTTTTTAACCAATCACTGTTGGTTTCAGTAAATTGAAAACCCTTCGAGTTTCTATCACGTGATATTGAAGTCACAATCATGTCAACTCAAAAATGACAGTTCGTCTACAGAAATCTACGTCAAGCAACCTCCTAAAAGGAGGAAGTAAAGCGACTGGAGATCAAATTACTCACCGACCATAGCAGCTTATTTTGCTATTATTATTAATTTTAACTACGGCAAATTATCAACGCTTCTATAACGCAAATTAAAATGGATTGGACACGTCTCACGATCAGCGGAGCTCGCCAAGACAATTTTGATGCAAGTCATGGTGCAAAGAAGGAGAAAAGAAAGAACAGATAAAAGGGAAGATAAAATGCTATAATGACCAAAGAAGATGGAAATGGTAAGATTAGTTGTTTCCTTATAAAGAAACATTCGGCATTCATTGATCGAATAATTAGCAATACTGTTGATGGAAGATGGAATGATACGATCTTATAATGTTAATAATAAAGATGAGTTATGCCCTAAGAGCAGGGTCAGTGCAAGGGTCTCGTCTCCCACAAATCTATGATACGGTCTCACTTATTCTACGATATCTCAATTTTCACGAGGTAGTATTCATATAAAATACAAATTTTATTGTAATCTAATTATGTACAATAAGAGGTGTGCAATAGAGGTGAATAATTCAACTAGAAAAATTGAAAATAAATACAATGTATCTAAAATTAGAGACATGTTATAATAAATCATTCCATCTTAAATAAATCAACAGTGGTTTGCGGCAATGTCCACTTAAAATTGGTCTTGTTAAAAAAGTTGAAGAATTTTAACTCTTTGAACATTATGGATAAAAAATAGTGAATTTTGAAGTGTTTTTTAGACTTCGCATCAGTAAAAGAAAGACTTACGGAATCTGGACAAATAAAGAGCCCAGAATGAGGTCCAAACCCGGCAAAAATGTGTCATCCGTTAATAGCCAGTTGCGCTTAGTTTAATTTGTAACGTATATAAAGGTAGGTAGAGTGGGCACCTCGAGGCGGTGTAGTGGTTAGCAAGCTTGTCTCGCTAGAACAATTACGACTGAGTAGTGAGTTCGATCCTCACTGGGTGCCCCATACTTTCGGCCTTGTGCCACATCTAAGCTACGCTTGGAAAATCACTATAAAGGTAGGTAGAAAAAAATACGGATATGATAGCGAGAGTCACAAAGCACTGACCGGAACCGCCAATCAGGGGTTTTGGGGGTAGTACGTACCGGCCCTGCCTGAGAGGGTTTGAAAATAGAGAGAGATGGATGAAGGCGTTTGCTAACACATCTATGACGCTTCTATGGTTGACCAAACGATGAGGATGATAATGATATATGACGAGGAAGGTTCACCAGATGATGAGGATGATGATGATATATGACGGGAAAGGTTGACCAAATGATGAGGATGATGATGATGATGATATATGACGGGAAAGGTTGACCAGATGATGAGGATGATGATGATATATGACAGGAAAGGTTGGCCAGATGATAGTGATGATATTGGTAATTATTATATATGGCTGAATAGGTTGACCAGAAGATGGCGACGATGATGATGATGATATCCGGCGAGAAATAGAGGACCTAGTTTCACCCATGTTTATCCTTTATACACGCTAAAAAAACAAACTCACAGTCAAATCAAAGGCATAAATATTACAAGAAACAGGATCAATAGCAAAGAAAACAATAACAAAATGTAATGTCAAGAATAAAAAGACTTTATTTGTACGTGTGTCAGCGAATTTAAATATTTTTCTTGGTTAAAATTAGCGGGAAGACAAACAAACAGAAAGGAGACAGAAGTAGAAGTAAAATGAGACAGGGAAAAAAAATGAAATGCAAAAAAAACAAAAACGTCGTTGTGAGATTTTGGCAGTGCTTAATACGAAGTACTATCCAAAGGTTCGGGGAAATTGGAACGGCATGCGCGAACACAATGTAGTACGGACTCTTGATACTCCTCTTCATGAGCAGTATTTTGTGAGCCAGTAACTTTTGTAAACACAGAAGGAGAATAGAAAATTGGGTGATGGTGTAATTTTTAAAACTTTTTCATTGTTAAATTGCACGAAATATTGGGCAGCGCACCGTTTATATATATATATATATATATATATATATATACATACACACACATATATATATATGTGCTTGTGTATATAAATATATATATACATATATATATATGTGTGTGTGTATATATATATATTTAAAGACATTTATGATATGTTTAACGTTCTTTATATAGATACAAGTTTTAAAGCAAATGCTCTGTTTTATAATAAACAGTATTAAATAACATTTACCGGCCTGAATGTCTATATAAAGAATGTTAAACATATCATAAATGTCTTTAAATAAATCGTCGGACATTGTCCAATTCAAATATATATATATATATATATATATATATGATAAAATATAGTTTTAAGCTATGCTATATTTATGGCTTAAAGTGCTCAAAATCAGGGATAGTGCGTATGTAAATATAAAAGTGGACATTGAAGTCAATATCCACAGGCTACAGTCTGTTTCATGCTGAACGAAACCGTATTGCCTTTAACATAAAACAGACTGTCGCCTCTGGGTGTTGACTTCAATGTTCACTTTTATATATATATCTTTCATTAAATACGGCAGACAAGGAAGATTTAATTATTTTTGATTAAGTTTTTCCAGTATCCTGACGTTTTCCGTATTGTAGAAGTAAGGGAGTACAATATTAGGTTTTCCAGCATGTAGTACTTCCTTACGCCTACAAAACGGAAAAACGTAGGGATGCTGGAAAAACTTAATAATAAATTAATTAAATCTTCCTTGTCTGTCGTATTTAATGGAAAATGCTTGAAAGAAGAGTTGCTGTCCAAATATATATATATATATATATATATATATATATATATATATATATTCTATGTACTATGTTATTTGTTAAATTTTTGTAACAATTTTTGTTTCATCGTGTTGATAGTATTATTGTTATACGAATAAAAGTTTTAAAAATGCGTTAATAACTAATGTGGCTCGATCAATTGACAAAGAAGATGGCAACAGAAAATGGGTATGGATTATAGCCTGAATTTTACGTTCATTTACGATTGCTGTTTTCTGTTTTGTCTCAATAGAAAGAAGCATTCTTTTTATTTCCTCACGCGGTTTATACCAGGTGATTTCTGAATAATGGCTCGATCAAAACAGTAGCAAATATTCGAAGAATTGTTTTAATTGTTCGAACAACATTTGTTATGTTAAAGATTCTTCACAAAGTTACAGGCAATATAGTTCTGTGAATATTAAAAGCAATTTAAGAATTATAATTTATTGTAACATTTACATTAGTAATTTGATGACAACCAGAATAGTTATTG